>CAJPVJ010002031.1:0-14218 GCA_905397405.1 Oppiella nova
TTCACATTCTTATCATTAATATGAATGCATCCAAAGGGTCGTTGGTTTTGAATCAAATGAAAAGAAATAATTTAATGGCAGACGACACTCGAGTCGCACAGATTATGGAACAGCTGGAAGTGGCCATCGCTTACGGCCAACACAAACGGGCCGCTGTATTGGCCAAGGAGTTGGCTATTAGAAAAGTAGCCTGCACTCTTAATAGGTCTGGTATTCCCAACAACAACACAAATTCTCCTATTATGTAAGTTGTTTTACATAATTTATATACATAATACCTTATATTAATAATTAATTATACGGTATCTGGTTAATTTCTAACTATTATACTGTATTATTTAGCGCCTATCTATACATTGAGGATAGACATACTCACAAGGGACCCATTCCTTTCCAAGTGTATCCATCAATGTCTGTAAATATGCTTAAACTAAAAGTAAGTAATTTTCTGTATCAACTGTATTTGTAGTGCATAGGAATATAACTTTACTATAATGATACATTCTGATCGTGTACTGTTTTAACAAAATTAATTCAGAATTATTATATTTTCTCAAATATTGCAAACAATAGGTGGAGAAAGAATTCAGTATTCCCTCTGATATGCAAAAATGGATTTTAGGGAAAACTTTGGCCACAAATCTAAGCGCATCGTTAGCTACATATGGCATAACGTGTTCTGGTTGTCCCATATTTTTATATTTATTACCCGAAGAGCCCAAACATGCGATAATTGCGGACAATCCGCAAAACAATATAATGCCTCAAAATGAGGAATGGTTTCCAAATGATATTCCGGCGCCTATTTTAGACAACAATTTACAACCATTGGAACCGCTCTTAATACCAGAGACCAGTGATACTATACATGCATTCGATTTACATTCAGATACTAATGTGATTCCCGAAGAAGTGGACAATGTCCACTTCTTCGGGAATCACATTAGTATCTGAATGTAAATCGAATGCATGTATAGTATCACTGGTCTCTGGTATTAAGAGCGGTTCCAATGGTTGTAAATTGTTGTCTAAAATAGGCGCCGGAATCTCATTTGGAAACCATTCCTCATTTTGAGGCATTATATTGTTTTGCGGATTGTCCGCAATTATCGCATGTTTGGGCTCTTCGGGTAATAAATATAAAAATATGGGACAACCAGAACACGTTATGCCGTATGTAGCTAACGATGCGCTTAGATTTGTGGCCAAAGTTTTCCCTAAAATCCATTTTTGCATATCAGAGGGAATACTGAATTCTTTCTCTACCTATTGTTTGCAATATTTGAGAAAATATAATAATTCTGAATTAATATTGTTAAAACAGTACACGATCAGAATGTATCATTATAGTAAAGTTATATTCCTATGCAATACAAATACAGTAGATACAGAATATTACTTACTTTTAGTTTAAGCATATTTACAGACATTGATGGATACACTTGGAAAGGAATGGGTCCCTTGTGAGTATGTCTATCCTCAATGTATAGATAGGCGCTAAACAATACAGTATAATAGTTAGAAATTAACCAGATACCGTATAATTAATTATTAATATAAGGTATTATGTATATAAATTATGTAAAACAACTTACATAATGGGAGAATTTGTGTTGTTGTTGGGAATACCAGACCTATTAAGAGTGCAGGCTACTTTCCTAATAGCCAACTCCTTGGCCAATACAGCGGCCCGTTTATGTTGGCCGTAAGCATACCGGTGAAGGTCGACAAGGTATTAGACACGCTGAGCTCACAGCAGACGGTAATTTAATAAAGAAAAGTAAACTAAGTTTTGGTTGCTGGGAAACCTACGTAAGTATAATTACTATTCTTACACTTTACACTTTTGAATTCTTGTAAATAGGAATCAAATGAAAAGAATACCTGAATTTGCGAAGATATCTGTAGAGATGAACGGTTTGTCTTTCACTAAACTTCCTGTATTTGGGGCTCTATTTTTAGATCGAGGTTTTGGGAGGGGATGGGTATGTGTTGAATGTTTGGGAGGAATGCCAGACTCTTTGTATGGCTTTGGCGTAATGGGTGTAGGAGTGGAACTCGAAGACCCGATTGTTGGCGCGTAAGACAATGTGGATGAAGAAGACATCGACGATAGCGACTGTTCCGAAGGACTACTGTATAGATCATTGGTAGCACCGGTCGTTCGGGAACAGGAGTTTGTTTTATTGCTTTTCGTTTGGATTGTAGCGTTTGGTGATGAAAATGATTCGTTAAACTTAGAGCTATTAAGACTATCACTGAAACTATCCACAGAACTGGAAGAATATCGCCATCTGGATGGCATCGACTTGACAGTGATTCCGTCATCACTTGTATCGTCTAATGAGATATCAATTAACGAATCACTGGTTTTAACGGAAGAGTTCTTAAGGTGTTGGCCATCAGTAGAATTCATTTGTGTCTCCAAATCAGTGAATGTATTGATGAACTCAATGACTGTGGCGGTGCTGCTGACCGACCCGTCCGACAGACCCCTTATCAGAGATTCAGCCTTTGCTTTGAGAATGAAGTTCTGTTTGTGTTGTGGACTCAACAATGCGTTCAAATCACTCGAAAATGTTTGATCACAAGAATCGATCACTTTTTGATTAGTATTTCGTTTCTTATTTAAAGGCAAGGAATGGCTTTTATTTAATAATTGAGTTTTGTAATTATTAGTCAATGGTTTGTTACTCGTATGAACTTCACAACCGAATGTCGACATGGAGTCAAATGTCTTTTTAGGCAAATCAGGTCTTTCGCAACAATTTGTTTTCTCGCAGACATTCACATTAGACATGAAATTGATTTCTTCGTAATAATCACTTTCGAGCGTTACTTGAGTCGAGGCATCAATTTTGCTGATCCTTTTGTGGTTACTATCAGTGGTATCGAGAGATATCTCGTCTTTAGTATCCATAGAGTTCAAAGAGATTTCATCCCTTTCTATACTATCGCCAAAAGGAGACGACTTTCTGGAGACGCCCTGTAAGTCGACTTCGCTTCTGAAGGAGGGAACGGCATTAATCAAGTTCTTCATATTCAGCTGCTTTTGTTCGGACAGAGATCGGGTGAGATTGGGTGGAGTGGGCGCCGGGTTCTTCTTGTATGACTGCCGTCTTTTTGAGACCGATGTTGAAGTGGCGGTCGAATGGGTGGGGGTTTGGGGGAGGGATGTGGAGGAGACGGATAGGTTTAGTGACGTCGGGCTTGTGCTGGATGTCGGCGGCGGTGGCGGTGCCGGTGTTTTCTTGCGTCTGCGCGGCGACTGACTATCGCTGAGGTTTGAGTGCGAAGACAGGGATCTATGTGTTTGAGGAGTCGATTCAATATCAGCTTTAGTTGTAATTAAATGACCGCTACTTTTACTACTACTTGTGCAGCCGTCCTGACCTTCATTTCCCTCGGAGATCACGTCGTCGTCCACGCGATGTCTTTGCGTTTCAAATGATTTCTTCAGCTCTTCTTCAATCATAGCACCGGAACTCTGTTTCTCTTTCTGCGGCTTTTCGTCTGCTTTTGGCGAATGTGGCGAACGGTTCGGTGACATTGAAGTCGGTTTGTGGTCAACAGGACTGGTATTTGTGCGCACTTTTGGCGACGAGATATTAGACATAAGACTTGATGTCTGGTTCTGACTGTTATGAGTGGTCTCGCAGTCATAGCTCGTATCAGAAGAGAGGCCTCTTCGATGGCGTCTCTCATGTGATGATAAAGTTTTTGAACGCTTTTTATGTTTTCTTAGTTTTCGTTTTCGTCTTTCTTTCACTCTTTTCTTTTCTCGAAGTGAAGAACTGTTAGAAAAACAGGCGACGAGTGATCGCAACCCCGGTATCCCTGAGTGGCCAAACACTGGCGAATAACTGCGATCCGTATCGCTATCAAAGTCGGACTCATCGGTAAGTACTCCCCGCGCGATATACACCTGAGGGGTGCCACTCGATGGCAAACTCGATATCGAGAGATCACTTCCTCGGCGTTCCTTAAGATTTGTATTCGGAGGCGAAGAATTGGGTTTTCGTTCAACACTTGTGGGCGCAGAGACGGCATTGCGGTCGTCGTGTATTGTCACTGATTTCCTGCGAGGCATCGTATCCGTTGGCACTGTTTTGAATGATGGCTCAACATTGTCGGGGAGCATCCAACTCGTTCCCGGGGCTGTCAATGGTCTGGTAGCACAGGGCAGGTCCTCACCGCCGCAACACATCTTATTGTGCGGTTTACTCGAGAAGTGGCACATATGGGCCAAACCCGGGTCTTTCCACCGGTGCCTACCCTTAGGTTTGGTGGTCTTACAGAGATGAGCGCACGGGTGGTTACAACTGGAGCACTGGCAGTGCTTCAAATTAGTTGTATGCACGTCATGGCCCACCTATTAATGTATTGTATTCTCAATCACTGCTAATACTATTGATTTCATTAAATTCCGGCGCCTATTTTAGACAACAATTTACAACCATTGGAACCGCTCTTAATACCAGAGACCAGTGATACTATACATGCATTCGATTTACATTCAGATACTAATGTGATTCCCGAAGAAGTGGACACCGAGAAGCCGCAGACATACTTGGAGTTGGTCCAGTTGGACGATGTTAAGTGTGTCACCAATACTGAGCCCTTTGAATGTCCCGTTTGTTTTGTGGATATCGGTGTCGGAGAAGGAATTGTTTTGAGAGACTGTTTGCACTCATTTTGCAGGTAATTAGACAAACATTACATACATTTACTAACAAAAGTCATTAATTATTATTTTATGGCTTATAGGTTTTGTCTATTAAATGCTATTCAATACAACACAGAAGTGGAGGTGAAGTGTCCCTTCAGAAACAATGACTACTCGTGTGACAGTCGATTGCAGGACAGGGAAGTGAAAGAAGTGGTTCCCTTAGATGTATACGAGAGGTATCTCCAGAAAAGCATTTCGACGGCCGAAAGCAAAATCGAGAAGTCCTTCCACTGCAAGACTGGTATAACTATTGTGACGTTTGGTAATTGAAAAAGTTAAATTTGATTTTATTTTAAAAATATAGTCGACTGTTGCGGATGGTGTGAGTTTGACGATAAGGTCAATGTGTTTCGGTGTCCCGTTTGTGGGCACGAGAACTGCATTAACTGTCAGGCCATACATGAGACCATGAATTGCAAGCAATATCAGGATCAGCTCGACTTCAATGCCGCACAAAACGAAGACGCCATGAAGACTAAGGAATTGATTGATGTATTAAATATTTTAATAATAACCATATTTGCATTAATATTCATTAATATTGCAATAGCTATAGCTATTGAATAACTGATTAATAAATAAATAATAATTGTTTTAATGTAATATGAATGCAGAATATGCTTCTCAGAGATGAAGCCTTACGTTGTCCTCAGTGTCAAGTAGTGCTACTCAAGAAATGGGGCTGTGATTGGTTTGTACTCTCATTTATTTATTATATACAGTATTACTGTAACTTATAGTTAGAATAAAATTATAAAATTAACTTGGTAGAACTGTAAGATTAATATATCATTTGGATTGTATTGAATTGAAGGGTCAAGTGCTCAATGTGTGAAACCGAGATTTGTTGGGTCACCAAAGGGTTCCGGTGGGGGCCAAAGGTTAGCAAATTATATCATTTTTGTACAGTATATTATAATTGTAAAATATTAATTCAATGCAATTACGGTCTATTGTGTGCGATTAGGGTCGGGGGGACACATCAGGTGGATGTCGATGTAATGTGAAAGGCGTTAGATGTCATCCCAATTGCAAATACTGTCATTAAATTCAATGATTTTTAGAAATATTGGTAATTATACTTTGAATATACTTGAATGTTCTGGTTTGTTGTTAAGTAAATTTTTTTACCAAAAAAGATTTAAATATCTAAAATATTTATTTATATTAAAATATATTTAGATTTATTTGAAGTAGCATTAATTTGAAAATAAATAAAATCCAATATCAGAATACTTTTAACGAAAGTAAAAGTTGTATTATAGCTCTCATAAAAGTAAAAGTAATACTTTTAACTGTATTCTAAGTGCAGTATATCTTAGATAAGAATGAAATACAAGTATATTATCTAAAATTCATTTAATATTCACATATTCCTATGCTTTATATCTCTATAGAAGTAATATTACAATTATCGCATTCAATGAAATACAATATTTAAATATCTTATTATCATATAATAAGTAATAGCATTCACTCGTTAGTAACAAAGTTATCGTTAGTGAACACCAAATCAACCCATTTTGACGGTTAAGGACAAGGATTTTGTGATAAGATGTACTGAAAGTAGTATTCGATTACATAATTTATGCCATTTTTTCATTTCCTGAAACAGACTTTAGAACTAATAATTGGATGAATAATAAACTGATAATTCATTCATTTCTAGTGTCCTTCGAAGTCATTGTTTCCATTGAGAGCAATATCAAAGAAAATACAACATTTGGACATTCATTCAGTTTTACCCAAACAAACAAATGCTGTCAAACTCAGGATCAATTCAAAAAATTCAGGATCTGATCGCCAAATAAATACTTTTTCCCCAAAGAATTATAAGAATATTTCCAAATTTTTCAATTATTTTATTTTATGACATATTTATTATTTGTATGTTTTAGCATTCACTACAGATTGAATGGAAAGCAAATATGTAGAGAATGAGGCAATGATATATTAATTCAATAGAATCTCGTATATTAAATACTAATATATTAGTCATTCATAACTTATTAATTATTAAACAATTGTTGAGATAATTTTAAACTATTGAGAAGTAGACGATTAGATGAATATTAAGAGAATTGAGAATATACTCATTTAGTTGAAACATTTTATTGTTATCTGATTTTTAATTGTGATAAATATGTGTTAATTTTATTATATTCAATTATATAATAATTATAATTATTCTCATTTGATGTTAATATTTGGTACAAAAATTATGATGCAAATGTTATCACAATATATTATTGTTATAGACTTTCAATTGAAAACAAGAAATATAAGAATTATATATAAATTATAAATAATATAATATTTATGAATGAATTATACATTCGACTGATCGGTGCCTTTAAGTCCTTCATATTTTAGGTTTAATTATGAAATTATTTTATATTTACTTTAATTCATTTTAACAAAAATTTATCCAAAATTGTATTAAAGCTAAGAATCGAATAATCAATGCATTGATTGATGTAAAATAATATCTTTTTATAGATTTCAAAATAAAGTTATTGTTAATTTTTAACTTATTGTTTCCATACAATATACAAATATTAAAAAATTATTGCAGTTTTTATACGCTATAAATAAATTTGCTTAATTTTAATAGTACAGTACATTGTAGATTGTAGTAATAAATGCAATTGCAATATTGTACATTGTTTTTATTATTGAATCTATGAACTCAATTAAAGAATTGAGACAAATAAATGTTTTTATTATTTTTGTCTGTAAAATGTAAGTATATTTTCTATATATAACAGAACATAAAAATATTTGTGATATCAATACAAATAGAAAGTGAATAAAAGAGTGAACTCTGGGAGGAATGGCATCAATCTGATCACATTATCGTGTTTTAAGTTTGAGTGATTGCAACTCAAAGGACTCAATGAAATAGACATTCTTTTAGCTATCAATTCGTTTGTCTCCATCCCATCCCAGGCCTACTCTGTCTTAGATGTTGTTACGACTGATCGCACTGGTATTGTGAGAAGAGTTTCCGCAGATTTAAGTTATGTATTGTCATATCATATACTCATATCGTCACATATAAGTCACATATTGTTCAGTTTATTGAGGCATAGAATATGTGCTTCTTTTATGTGAGACTCAATCGGCTCAAGAGCTCCAGTATCTAAAGCCCAGACCCCAGACCTGACTAACTTATATGAGTGTCTTTCTATGCGTTAACATCCGGTCATTCTTATGGCACAAGTAGTATATTACTCTCCAAATAAATCGAGTTTTGTCTCCACTATTATATTACATTTGAATCAATGCTTTATATAATAACAAAAAATTTATCATAAGATAACCTCAATCCTCATCCCATGTATCGACACTCACTGCAGTTATTATGTCGTAAATGTGATTTTAATCTCATTGGCAAATAAGTATTGTTTGGCTTCAATATCTGAAACCATAATCTTTGTTATAAAAGTCTTTGTTTCTATTAATCTGAAATGTTTTGATAATTTAAGTAAAAAATACTATAAATAATAAACCGAAATATTTTCCTGATTTGTCTTACAATTCCTGTTCCTTTGGTTTCTTATATTTAATTGCATTTTAATAATTTCTTCTATAAATTAATTATTTTATGTTTATTTAATAGTTATTTTAAATAATTAATTTATCTTATTTTTAAAATAAATTCTGGTTTATAATGAAATAATCACTTGTGGGGCTAATCTTTGATTGAATTCTGGTATTGAATTTCAGAACCATTATCACCAGTGGAAACAGTGATCACATTGTATGGTTAGGTTCAAAGATTGATCCAGTTCTCAAAATCCATGTACTAGTAGCTTTCTAATCATATCTAAGAGTTAATTTAAAACTTCACGTGATAACCAAATTTTTGAATAATTATGATATAAGTCAAAAGTATTATTATATCATACGATTAGATATGTGTAGAGAAAGAATAGGACTTTCATTTATAGGGATTTCAATAATAAGTCAAATAAAACAAATGATTTTCACTCATCAGTGCTGAAGAGGAATGTCTTATTCTGTAAATATTACAAAACATAATATCAGTTGTACTCGAGTTTAAACTTTCAATTATTAATATAAAACATTCAGTTTCGATACCATTCCTCTCATACATTTAAGTCCACTCATAGCTGGAGGCGATTATTCAATACGAGAACCAATACATGCCTGATACAATAGTTTTGTTTTTCAAAATAATTTCAATGTTTTTTGGAAACAAAAATCATATATTTATATGAAAAGCACCCTTACGTGAGTCCAACTATTCCTAAGCAATCACTCAAATCTACTTTCTCTCTGATTACACAAAAAAGTTCAGAAAAGTCCTCTTTTCAGTCATTCTTGTAGTCATTTTGTTTAATATATTTAGTTTGGAGAGGACAGACATGAGGGAACTGGGCTACTGTAGTACAATATAAATGGACAGTCATTCAATGCATATCTAGGCTCAAATACACTGTATGAATCAAATGTAAATGCATAGGAATATCAAGGACTTTGCTTTATTCATTTGTTTTGTAAAAATATAAATAAATATTTGTATCAATTTGTTGATAAAATAATCACTTCTAATAAATAAATGAAAATATTTAAATTGAGTTTTATTTTAAGACACAATCATTAAATTGGATATCAAGGCTATGGATAAGGAATTATGAATGATTTATTGCTAAAACCCAGAGATTTGCTCTAAATATTTATATTTAAAAATAATATTATATTCAAATTTATTGGCATTATTCAGTGGAAAACAATGATAACATGTAACGAATATAAGAAATTAATTTAAAACCTGATACAGTATTCACTATCTTTTGTTTAAAGATCTTAACAGTAATTCATTGATCGAAATGAGATAAGGATTTTATAAATTGCATTTCATTTAACAAAACAGAGAAAGCATTAAGAGATTCATTACGTAATTTAATTCTTGACTTAACACCACTTTTTTCATTACCTCTCAATTCATGAATCCTTATGTTTCACACAAATACTCAAATACTTGTGTTGTTTACTATCCACAGGAAAGAGAGATAAAGCGTTTCATTGAGTAGTTTTTTGAAAAACCAAATTAATTAGACTGTTATTTAAACTTTTTGTTTCTTTGCGTACAGTAGAAGTCCTTTAGACAGACATGATTTCATTCGCATCAAAAAATGTATTTAAAATAAAATATTATGGGAAAACAATTTTTTATAACTTTTATAATTGGCACCACAACTGACGCTCTAATAAAGCATTTGCCAAATAAATAATATTTAATTATTATTTATATAAAATATATATTAAAGAAGATTTATAAGCAGAGAAATAATTTGTTATAATAATAAGTAAATGGTGTGTTAATTAAAGAATTAAAGCTTTGTATTAAAAAAATGAGAAATATATGTAAGTTATACTATATTCAAGAATTTATATGATATAAGAATTATATTTAGAAAAGTTTTGATCTAAATGTTTGTTTGGAAAGTGAGATGGGATTCACGTTTGCATACAATTGTGAGATTCTTACGTTAAATTCTGGAGAACAATAGCTATAAAAACAAACAAAATATAATTGCAGTTAAATTTTTAATGAATTATAATTTCGTAAAGAATTTTGTGGAGAAAACATTTGGAAAGGGAATGGGAGAAGAGAAGCCCTCATTAACTAATGGCATGTCTTATCAGATTGAAGAGAGCAACGGAGCACTGAGTGCTGGGGTTCACTAATATTGCATTTGTTGGCCCTTTGGTTGTGATGTTTATTCACTCAATAGTTAGGGAGAGAGAAGTGTTCACTCAATTCAATGACGATATAATGCGAAGACATAGACATCGGCTCAGAATTACGACTCATATACGAGTCATCAATGCATGAAATCATGATAACTATGGTTTGCGACAAAATTATATCATTTATGGCTAAAAGTAGTCATATATTCGGTCTTTGAGCGTATCTTTGGGTGACTTTTATCTGATTTTAGAGAAGCCTTTCTTCTAGTATTACATCAAATGATAAACAGATAACTCATCCAAAGAGATGGCATACGAGAACCGTCTCCACTGCTAATGCTTTTGCAAAACATTTTAAAGTTTCGCTTTTTTTACTGTATATGAGAATAAATGTTATAAATTGTTTCATAAATTGAACCCTCGATTGAGTCAATTGTTTTGTTGATTGTAATAATTTATAGCAAAACTGATGGGTTGTTATGTTTTCAAATTTATAGTTAATTTGAGCGCTCAGTCAAGTCATGGTTTTATAATTTTGAGGCTCAGAGACGACTATTTGTGCCAAAGTTTGATCGCTTTGATCAGTTTGTCAGTTAAAGTCTGATTAGATTACTGACTGAAACACAAAAATAAGAATTTAGTGCCGTTTGAGAGAAACGACAAGAATATTAGGAGTCTATCGGAAAGTTTGCAGAATTGATAACATTTTATTTAGATGTGAATCTCTATCTAAATATCAGGCATTTGTGAAACGATCTCATAATTGAATTTGAGTTAATTTGCTATAAATGTTGACAGTATTTCACAGCAATGGATAGAGACTCGCAATTCGTTTAGTTATATCGAACCATACATTCGGACACACATTCCCTTATCTACGGGAAAGCCTACTGTCTATTCCCTTTACAGATTAATAGTAGGATCTGACTGAGAAGGGGATACCAATCCTCTATCATCTCATTTTATCAATACATTGTATTTTCATTCAATTTTAAGCCAACATTTATTAAATATAAATAGAAAAAATGAAAACTTTTTAATTTGTTTTGATATTTGTTGTATAATATAAAATGGTTAAACTGCATATCTATTAATAAACCAATAAAAGAATTATGTAAGAAATAATATAACTGTATATTAGAGTTACTATCGAAATAGATAGAGACGATTCAATTACTCCAAGTGAGAGCACCGTTAGTCAAAATTATCAGTTATTCTCTAATTTTGTCTCTTTGACGGGAAATGAATGAAATTGATATGTATTTTGAATGGAAGTAAAGTGAGAATCAGAATTTTTAATCTCAATTTTTTTAATAGTTTAAAATGCATTAAAGCTTTTGTCGATAAAAATAGTCACTAATTAAACACAGTATTTGTGACCAATTATTTTATAATTGAAGCCGTTTTTGTAGAGTATAGAGCATATTATACGAGTGTTTTGCGATAATTTGTCAGTATATGAGCGGTTAGGCATCGGTGCTGAGCGTGGGTTACGATTCTCTATCATGACCTCAAACTTAACTAAAAATAACGCTTCAAATGAATAACATTTGCAACATTTAGCAGAACTGATACGTTAAGAGAGAGAATCTCCTGTAGTCTAACATGTATTCATACATTCATTACACAGACCTGGGACTCAAACATGTATAACAGTATATAAAAGTGAGTGGAAATATATAACAGTTTTAATGCCTTTTCAATCCCTAATTAGACACTCAAAGCGTTGCAATTCTTTGACTTTTCTTTTTGTCATTTCTTACGATTTTATGACATTTCGTCAACGAATCCACACATGAGGTGTGAATTGGATTCTCAGCTAAAAACTCGTTTGAATTGAAATAAATAATAAGAAATGATAATCGTTTTGCCATTTTAGTGCCTAATAAACAATGAATGTGTGCTAAGACTGGATTTGTGATGAATGAGCGATCAGTTTCTTATATCATAACAGAATTGATGACACTTTTGGTGTCGAAAACATATATTCAAAAGGCTTTGCATTAATCTCTATAACAGTTGTGTCACAACTCAAAGACAAGAAGTTATTAATTGTTTCGTAAATTCCAATCAAAACGAAAAACGAAGAGATTTTCTTTCGCTCCGAAACTCTTTCTAATAATATTTAGTCTTTAAATCAATTTATTTTCACTTTTTCTGTCATTTTTCAAACAAATACTATAATTACTGTATAAGACAAATGCAATACTAAATGATAGCAACAGAAAAGAGTAGGCATTCCTTCTAAGAGCCGCTATTTTTATGGTTTAAAAATCAAATCATTTTATTTGACCAAAAATATGGACAACAATGTTGTGCAACAACTTTCATATGACTTATATTGGGATTGATTTTAAATTCCATAAAAGTTTTTTGCAAACAGCTGTGTATGAGTGAGAGGGGGAACAGTATGTTTAAGACAACAACAAAAGCCCAACTTTACAATTGATTTATAAATGCATTAAATGTATGTACAAAATCTAAAAAGTAAAAATATATATATATTTTGAGCGCTTTTGGGAAAAAGCGTACGTTTTTTGGTTTTAAAATCAAAGCCACAGAGAGATTGAAAGCAAAGGAGAGAATTGGAGAGAAATGTCTTATCACTTGTCGTATGGCATCAGGTTTTCAGCTTAACTGAGGATTGCTTTTCAAATTGTTTGCCATATTATAGAACTTATTGTGTAATCTCTCTCTCTCCTCCCTCTGAGCGCACATCACATTCCTATTGCTATTCTCTATTCTCTTCCCAATGTGTTTGTGGGGAACAGTTAGATGTTTGGCTCATTTTACTTGTTGTGCTAATTTTAAATCATTATTTTAAAAACTTTTGTCACTCTATTCTTGAATATAAACCTATTGTGTAATCAGAATAAGAAAATGAGATATTTTCCAAGAAGTAAATGAATGAATTGTAAAGTATCTTAAATGAGATCCAATTCTAATCTCAGACCAATTCATCATTCATTCACTAATTATCATACATATTGTCCGATAAAAAAAATTGCCATACATTTGAATAAATGCAGTTTATTCATCAAACTATAAACTTTTTACAGTGCATTTTACACAAATTCATATTTAGTAAGTAATTTATTTTTTAAAGTTTTTGTTTTTACTTAAAACTTTTAAATATCGTTTAATTAATCATTTACTATTAAGAGTTTATTGTTTGAGAAGAATAGTTGGCAATAGGAGCGGGTTTTTGTATTTTTCAAACTTATTTCTAAAATTTAAACACAAAAATAAAGAAAGAAAGCAATGAGTGATATATGGGTTCGTCTGTATGTTTTAGTACAGGAAATGGAGAGTTAAGTTGTTGTGCAGCTATTTTCGTCTCAAAAACCATGTAATGCCTGCCATACTATTGTCTTCAGTCTTGTTTGTGGTCTGAGCTGTGATTTTATGACTAATTAAGGAATTTTTTCTTGTAATTTAACACAACAATTGCTTTTAATTAATTAAATTCTCCTTAATTAGCAAAACATATTCATCTTTTGACAGAATATTATATTTAAAACTTTGCAAAATATATAAATAAAATTCTCGTCTCTGAATCAACAGTTAACGTAATTTAACAGAATATTTGTAAAACATTTGAAGCAATTTTGAGGCAATCATTTAAGTGCTTAACTCAAGTCAGTTGTCATTTGATTATTTGATGGCAACTCTAGAGAGCGGCTAATAGAGCCAGAAATGATACAAATGTTGGCTTTGATTAATGAAGTGATAGTCCGAAAACTTTGTGTAATGATTGAAGGCACTTAA
>CAJPVJ010002032.1:0-10961 GCA_905397405.1 Oppiella nova
GTTGTCTTATTTGTCACTGAAAGACAGCCACAACTTTGAATACCTGTCCAAACAGTGGATGAGATGTGTATTCACGCGAAGACATACCCTCTCTGTCGGTGACATAAGGCTAAAGATGTGGCAAATCAGAGATAATAATAATATTTCCGAAAATAATCTGAAAGTATTGGAATCAGTGGTCAAGAAGTGTGCAAACATTACATCCATTGATATTCAAATCCATTCAGAAGCAAATGAAAGAGTGTTTGAAATACTCGTCAATTCCTACAAGAATTTGAAGCGAATTGATGTCAGTTAGTTGTCTTATTTGTCACTGAAAGACAGCCACAACTTTGAATACCTGTCCAAACAGTGGATGAGATGTGTATTCACGCGAAGACATACCCTCTCTGTCGGTGACATAAGGCTAAAGATGTGGCAAATCCGAGATAATAATAATATTTCCGAAAATAATCTGAAAGTATTAGAATCAGTGGTCAAGAAGTGTGCAAACATTACATCCATTGATATTCAAATCCATTCAGAAGCAAATGAAAGAGTGTTTGAAATACTCGTCAATTCCTACAAGAATTTGAAGCGAATTGATGTCAGTTTTAGTACCGAAAACGTGAAAATAATTGACAGAATTCTGTCTAAATATGGCTCACAATTAACGGCTATATCAGTCCCGCTATCGGGTTATGAAGTGTTTATAAAGCATTCAAAGTCTTTCAGTAAACTCCGGGTATTGTCTAATAATTATAAGAAGAGTCTCTTATCACTGATTGTCACCGAAAACAATGAGATATTAATCAAGAATTTGACTCAAATTAGATTCTATTACTTCGCCTCTGATTGGCAGCGATTGCAAGCATTTGTTGATTACTATAGAAATACATTAAACTCTGTTTCAGTTCAGATCACTCTTCAAGAGATGTCTTCCGAAGAATGTATTCGTGTCTTAAGACTATTGACACAATTGAAAGCATTACGAGAACTAAGTCTTACCGTCATTTTAATACAAAATATGGAAATCCTTCGCAATGTCGTCGACTATCACTGCAAAGAGTTTGTCAATCAATGGCCACATCTTAAAAGATATCATTTGCGTGTTTGGTGTCAAAGTGCACCACAAGTGAGACAATTGTATGAATCCGTGAATCGTATGAAACGCTTACAAAGACTGGAGTTATTTCTGTTGACATTCCCGAAGGCCTGTGAAGACACCATTGAATTGACACCGAAATCATTGTCTCCATTGAAACGATTAACACATTTATCGCTACGAATACAGAACTGTTTAATGGATGAGACATTCTTTGACTCATGACATTCCCGAAGGCCAGTGAAGACACCATTGAATTGACACCGAAATCATTGTCTCCATTGAAACGATTAACACATTTATCGCTACGAATACAGAACTGTTTAATGGATGAGACATTCTTTGACTCAATTCACACATACTTACCGCACCTACAGGTGTTGAATGTCAAGAATTTACTGGAAATGAGTGCCAGTATTGAGAAATCGGTGAAAAAGTTGCCAAAACTTAAATGTTTGAAATTAAACGCAAACTTTAGTAACACAGAAAATGTCAACTGATTTATACCAAGGATTCAATATTTTTATTTTATTACAAAAGTTATTTTTTAATTGAATTAAATTATATTTCACTATAACTATTTTATATTCTTAAAAATGTATGAATTATTTAAGTCAATAATTATGTTTTTTGATAATAATTAAAACACAATAGTTGTTATACAGTATAAATAAATATTTTATTATATCGTTGTCTGGATTGAGGTTTATTTTATTATTTTTATTTATTATAACTTAATTGCTAAACTATCCAGATGACTTCATGTAATTGAATTGAAGATTAAAAGAATAATTGTTATGCAGTTATTCTGTGTTCACTTATAATAACGTCAATACAAATGATATCCCCTTTAGTGATGAATGCATGCATTAGTGATACAAACACTCATATAATACTCACACGTATTGTCACATCATTTATGTCCACAAATCTAATGTTATGTTTGTTTACATTGAATAATAATTTTATAAATACTTTATATAATCTTAAATAAATCTAAGCATTCATTCAATTAATCACTTGATTATAATAATCTTGGAAAAAATGTCAAATGCAAAAAGGGTTTGTTTTATATATTTAAAATAGTCATCCAGTACACTTTATTATTTATTCATACCGTAATATGGATTCCATATGTTTTGCATCTATTTAGGCAGTGATGGCTTTATTTGGGTTTAAGACAAACATATCTACGAATGCCATGAATGCTACTGAAGAGGAATATCCGAAGTATTCTTTGAACAGATTTAGTGACGATTTATGCGAAGAGTTATTGTCTAATAAGTCACTCAAAGAATATCCGAAGAACTCATTCCACAGATTTGGTGATGACTTATGCGAAGAGATATTGTCTTATCTGTCACTCGAAGACTGCTTCCGATTTGAATGTCTGTCCAAACAGTGGAAGCGATTGGTATTCACGGGAAGACATGCCCTCTCTTTCAGGGATAAGGTGATGACTTATGCGAAGAGATATTGTCTTATCTGTCACTCGAAGACTGTTTCCGATTTGAATGTCTGTCCAAACAGTGGAAGCGATTGGTATTCACGGGAAGACATGCCCTCTCTTTCAGGGATATAATGCTAATAACGCGTCGATTGAAAGGAAATAAGATTTTGGGTAATAATTGGAAAGCATTTGAATCAGTGGTCAGAAAGTGAAGCGATTGGTATTCACGGGAAGACATGCCCTCTCTTTCAGGGATATAATGCTAATAACGCGTCGATTGAAAGGGAATAAGATTTTGGGTAATAATTGGAAAGCATTTGAATCAGTGGTCAGAAAGTGTCCAAACATTAGAGACATTCGTATTTCCATTGATTCAAAAAACA
Organism: Oppiella nova; assembly: GCA_905397405.1. Classification (NCBI taxonomy): domain Eukaryota; kingdom Metazoa; phylum Arthropoda; class Arachnida; order Sarcoptiformes; family Oppiidae; genus Oppiella; species Oppiella nova. Next base: position 2,918 of record CAJPVJ010002032.1, read on the forward strand.
TGGGAAAAGTGTTTGAAATACTCATGAATTCATACAAACACTCGTTGATTGCTATTGACGTCAGATTTGATGACTTTCTTGATGTGAAAATAATGGACAGAATTCTTTGTAAATATGGCTCACAATTGACTGCTATATCAATCCCAACGTCCGGATATAAAGTATTTAGAAAGCATTCAAAGACTTATATAAAACTCAAGATTTTATCAAATTATTACAATCGGAATCTTTTGGCAGCAATTAGTTTTCATAATTCTAGACAATTGAGTCTATTGTCAGTGATTGTCACCGAAAACAATGAGATTTTAGTCAAGAATTTAACAGAATTTCACTTCGTTTACAGAGACCGTGATTGGCAGCAATTGCAAGCATTTGTTGATTACTATAAGAATACATTAAATTCTGTTTCAATTCAAAAGTCTTTTTGCATGTCTACCGAGAAGTATATCCGTGTATTTAAATTGTTGACACAAATGAAAGCATTACGAGAACTAAATCTTATAACTGTTGTCGTATATCTGCAAAACTATCAAACTTTGGTTGACTATCACTGCAAAGAGTTTGTCAATCAATGGCCACAACTCAAGAGATATCATTTGGATATATATTGTGAAACAGACGAACAATTGATACAATTGTATGAATCCATGAATCGTATGAAACGTTTGCAAAGACTGGAGTTATTAATACCTACAAAACCGGAAACCCAAGAGTCAAGTGTTGAATTGACACCGAAATCATTGTCTTCATTGAAACGGTTAACACATTTGTGGTTAGGGCTGACGAACCGCTTATTAAATGAGACATTCTTTGACTCAATTCACACACATTTACCACACATTCAGACGTTGAGAGCCAGCAGTTTATTTCCGATACAAATGAGTGCCAATATAGACGAGTCTATGAAAAAGTTACCAAAACTTAAAAGTTTTCCATTAAGACTTACACTACAAGATGTATCAATTTGGTGCAAATATGGTGGACGTAATATGGATGTGGGTACAATAATGCATGAGTATTATTAAATATATAAGTGATTACGAAAGTGATACTGTATACAGTATACAGTATTGGAAAAAATATTAAACTTTTAAATATTAAATACAGTGAGATATCTACTTGTAATACTCAATAAATTAAATAAGGATTCTTAAATTTTTAGAAATTTACCTGGATTGACAATCTATTAATGATAATGGCTTATGTATACTGTATAACTATAATACTATTTTAATTAAATACAAGGTTTATGACAAATATTTGTAATTATTATTTACATAAACTATGTGCTGTGAAAATATTATGAAAAATTATGTTTATTTGAAATATAAATTATTAAATTAACTATTTTAAAGCTAACTCTGTGTTTAAGGTAATGAATTAATATGAATGATTTCATTTTATTTTTTATTCAATGAATAAATTCTTGAAGTTTTAAATATTCTGTATTAACTAATAATAACGTCAATATAAATGTTGTGCCCTTTGATAAATTCTGTGTTTAATATTCTGTGTTCACTAATAATAACGTGTTGTGAATGATATCCCCTTTAGTGATGAATGCATGCATTAGTGATACAAACACCCATATAATACTCACACGTATTGTCACATCATTTATGTCCACAAATTCAATGTTATGTGTGCTTCCAGTGAATGCCATATAAATGAGTCATTCAATGAATGGCAGGAAATCCTGTCAAAAGTCTCATAAAACTATTATTTGAGTATTAATTCAATTGAATTAATCCAATGAACATAATGTTCATAATCTCGTGGACATAATATTACAAGAAGTGGATCCATACGGTTGTGGCAAATGTCTGCGAAAAAGGTTTGTATTTCTCAGTGAAAGTCCATTCAATACACGCCCTCTTCATGTGATGCATGTATTGACACATTTAGGCATTACTTGCGTTGTTTGGGTTCAAGACTAAGACATCGAGGAATGACACGAATGACACTCCAGAGGAATACACGAAGGACTCGTTCGACAGATTCGGTGATGACTTGTGTGGACTCGTGTTGTCTTATTTGTCACTGAAAGACAGCCACAACTTTGAATACCTGTCCAAACAGTGGATGAGATGTGTATTCACGCGAAGACATACCCTCTCTGTCGGTGACATAAGGCTAAAGATGTGGCAAATCAGTTGTCTTATCTGTCACTGAAAGACAGCCACAACTTTGAATACCTGTCCAAACAGTGGATGAGATGTGTATTCACGCGAAGACATACCCTCTCTGTCGGTGACATAAGGCTAAAGATGTGGCAAATCAGAGATAATAATAATATTTCCGACAATAATCTGAAAGCATTGGAATCAGTGGTCAAGAAGTGTGCAAACATTACATCCATTGATATTCACATCCACTCCGAAGCGAATGAAAGAGTGTTTGAAATACTCGTCAATTCCTACAAGAATTTGAAGCGAATTGATGTCAGTTTTAGTACCGCTATTGACGTGAAAATAATGGACAGAATTCTGTGTAGATATGGCTCACAATTAACGTCTATATCAGTCCCGCTATCGGGTTATGAAGTGTTTATAAAGCATTCAAAGTCTTTCAGTAAACTCCGGGTATTGTCTAATAATTATAAGGAGAGTCTCTTATCACTGATTGTCACCGAAAACAATGAGATATTAGTCAAGAATTTGACTCAAATTAGATTCTATTACTTCGCCTCTGATTGGCAGCGATTGCAAGCATTTGTTGATTACTATAGAAATACATTAAACTCTGTTTCAGTTCAGATCACTCTTCAAGAGATGTCATGACATTCCCGAAGGCCAGTGAAGACACCATTGAATTGACACCGAAATCATTGTCTCCATTGAAACGATTAACACATTTATCGCTACGAATACAGAACTGTTTAATGGATGAGACATTCTTTGACTCCATTCACACATACTTACCGCACCTACAGGTGTTGAATGTCAAGAATTTACTGGAAATGAGTGCCAGTATTGAGAAATCGGTCAAAAAGTTGCCAAAACTTAAATGTTTGAAATTAAACGCAAACTTTAGTAACACAGAAAATGTCAACTGATTTATACCAAGGATTCAATATTTTTATTTTATTACACAAGTTAGTTTTTAATTAAATTAAATTATATTTCACTATAACAATTTTATATTCTTAAAAATGTATGAATTATTTAAGTCAATAATTATGTTTTTTGATAATAATTAAAACACAATAGTTGTTATACAGAATAAATAAATATTTGATCATATCGTTGTCTGGATTGAGGTTTATTTTATTATTTTTATTTATTATAACTTAATTGCTAAACTATCCAGATGACTTCATGTAATTGAATTGAAAATTAAAAGAATAATTGTTATGCAGTTATTCTATGTTCACTTATAATAACGTCAATACAAATGATATCCCCTTTAGTGATGAATGCATGCATTAGTGATACAAACACTCTTTCCATGTCTTCTGAATCGATGTCAATATAAACGGATGTAATGTTTACACACTTTCTAATCCCCTTTAGTGATGAATGCATGCATTAGTGATACAAACACTCATATAATACTCACACGTATTGTCACATCATTTATGTCCACAAATCCAATGTTATGTTTGTTTGCATTGAATAATAATTTTATATATACTTTATATAATCGTAAATAAATCTAAGAATTCATTCAATTAATCATTTGATTATAATAATCTTGGAAAAAATGTCAAATGCTAAAAGGGTTTGTTTTATTTAACTAATGAATAATGAATTCAATACACCTTCTTATGTATCCATATGTTTCCACCTATTTAGGCATTAATGGCTTTATTTGGGTTTAAGACAAACATATCTACGAATGCCATGAATTCTATTGAAGAGGAATATACGAAGAATTCTTTGAACAGATTTAGTGACGATTTATGCAAAGAGTTATTGTCTAATAAGTCACTCAAAGAATATCCGAAGAACTCATTCGACAGATTCGGTGATGGCTTATGCGAAGAGATATTGTCTTATCTATCACTCAAAGACTGTTTCAGATTTGAATGTCTGTCCAAACAGTGGAAGCGATTGGTATTCACGGGAAGACATGCCCTCTCTTTCAGGGATATAATGCTAATAACGCGTCGATTGAAAGGGAATAAGATTTTGGGTTATAATTGGAAAGCATTTGAATCAGTGGTCAGAAAGTGTCCAAACATTAGAGACATTCGTATTTCCATTGATTCAAAAAACATGGGAAAAGTGTTTGAAATACTCGTGAATTCATACAAACACTCGTTGATTGCTATTGACGTTAGATTTGATGACAAACTTGATGTGAAAATAATAGACAGAATTCTGTGTAAATGCGGCTCACAATTGACTACACTATCACTTCCGGAATCTGGTTATCAAGTGTTTAGAAAGCACTCAAAGTCTTACACAAAACTCAGACATTTATCAAATTATTATAATCGGAATCTTTTGTCAGCAATTATTTTATCTAGTTCAAAAGACATTAGTCTATTGTCAGCGATTGTCACCGAAAACAATGAGATATTAGTCAAGAATTTGACAGAATTTCAGTTTGTTTACAGAGACTGTGATTGGCAGCGATTGCAAGCATTTGTTGATTACTATAAGAATAGCTTAAAGTCTGTTTCAATTCAATTCTCGTTTTACTATATGTCTACCGAAGGATATATTCGTGTATTGAAACTCTTGACACAAATGAAAGCATTACGAGAACTAAATGTTAAAATATTTTTAATTAGGGATTTAGAATCCCTTAAAACATTTGTTGACTATCACTGCAAAGAGTTTGTCATTAAATGGCCACAACTCAAGAGATATAATTTGCAAACGCAGTGTGAAAGTGAGGCACAAGTGACACAATTGTATGAATCCGTGAATCGTATGAAACGTTTGCAAAGACTTGAGTTAATACTGTCTATGGATAGGAATGTAACCGAAGAGTGGAGAGTTGATTTGACACCGAAATCATTGTCTCCATTGAAACGGTTAACACATTTGTACTTAGAGTTGGGGAATTGTCTATTCAATGAGACATTCTTTGACTCAATTCACACACATTTACCACACATTGAGACGTTGAAAATTAGTAGTTTAAATTTACCAGGATGGTTTCAAATGAGTGCCAACATTGAAAAGTCCATCAAAAAGTTACCAAAACTTAAAAGTTTTCCATTCAGACTTACATTATTTGAAGTATCAGTATTACATGAATATGGTTGTATTAGTGAGAATGCAGTAATGCATAAGTATTATTAAAAATGTTACATTGGATACAAAAATTGACATTTATTTTAAATATTAAATACAGTAAAATATTTAATTGTAATAATTAATTAATTATACGTATCAGGATGGTATTAAATTATATAAAATTTATCTAGATAGATTGACACACTTATGTCAATGTACTGCTACTGTATAATTAAATACATTAAATTATGTGACAAACATTGCAATTATTATTTACATATGGATTGTGAAAATATACTGTATTTGAAAATGATGTTTACTGTATTTGTGTACTGGTTATTAAATTGATTATTTTAAAATTAACTTAATGTTTAAAATATATTATTATGACTGATTTAATCTATGATAATAGCATCTAATTTTAACTTATTCAATAAATTCTTGATGTTTTATATATTCTGTGTTCACTAATAATAACGTGTTGTGAATGAATAGGGGAAATCACTACTTACGTACGTAATCACTATGTTTGTGAGTATATTATGAGTGTGCATAACAGTGTAGTAAAATGTCCACAAATCATATGCTATTTATTTGTTTACATTGAATGACAAGTTTGCATGAAATGTGTTTCAAATGATATTTTTGTTTTCAAACTAATAATTCATTTAATCATAAAATACATGATATTCTTGTATTAAAATTCTTGAATAGAGATCCAGAAGATTGTGACAAATGTCTGCAAAAAAGGTTTGTTTTACTTGTAATGAAAGTCCATTCAATACACCCTCTCATGTGTCACACATTTAGGCATTACTTGCGTTGTTTGGGTTTAAGACTAAGACATCGAGGAATGACACGAATGGCACTCAAGAGGAATATCCGAAGGACTCGTTCGACAGATTTGGTGATGACTTGTGTGGACTCGTATTGTCTTATCTGTCACTCGAAGACTGTTTCCGATTTGAATGTCTGTCCAAACAGTGGATGAGATGTGTATTCACGCGAAGACATACCTTCTCTATGAGTGATATACCGCTGAAAACACTGCGATTAAGAGATGTTATTAAGATTTCCGACAATAATTGGAAACTATTTGAATCAATGGTCAGAAAGTGTGTAAACATTACATCCGTTTATATTGACATCGATTCAGAAGACATGGAAAGAGTGTTTGAAATACTCATGAATTCATACAAACACTTGAATACAATTGATGTCAGTTTTGACAAAGAAATTGATGTGAAAATAATGGACAGAATTCTGAGTAAATATGGCTCACAATTGACGGCTATATCAGTCCCACAATCGGGTTATGAAATGTTTGTAAAGTATTCAAAGTCTTACACAAAACTCAGACTTATATCCAATGATTACGAAAAGAATACAATGTTGTCAGCGATTGTCACCGAAAACAATGAGATATTAGTCAAGAATTTGACAGAATTTAGATTCTTTTATAACACATCCGATTGGCAGCGATTGCAAGCATTTGTTGATTACTATAAGAATAGCTTAAAGTCTATTTCAATTAATTTTAGTGATCATTATATGTCTCCTGAAGAATATATTCGTGTATTAAAACTATTGACACAAATGAAAGCATTACGAGATCTAAAGTTAACAATAGTTATAATACTAAGTGCGGTAACCTTTCAAACTATAGTTGACTATCACTGCCAAGAGTTTGTCACTCAATGGCCACAACTCAAGAGATATCAGTTTCGTGTTTGGTGTGCAACTGGTCTACAAGTGAAACAGTTGTCTGAATCCGTGAATCATATGAAACGCATACAAAGACGAGTTAATAATGATTACACTCCCAAATGCTGGCAAACACGGCATTGATTTGACTCCGAAATTATTGTCTGCATTGAAACGGTTAACACATTTTGAGCTAATGATACAAAACTGTGTATTAAGTGAAACATTCTTTGACTCAATTCACACATATTTACCACACATTCAGTCATTGAAAGTCAAATGCATTAATATATCGCAAATGAGTGCAAGAATTGAAGAATCTGTCCATAAGTTTCGAAAACTTAAATGTTTTCAATTCAATTATTAATTATGTGTATGATATCAGGGATAATCACATATTTACAGTTTACTTCTAATACAATATAAATTTTATAAATACAAATTTTTAATTTAGTAACAATATAAAAATTTATATTATAAATATAATTATATAATACTTAATGTTGTATGTTATTACAGAAATATTAAACCTAAATAAAATCATTGTGTGACTATTATATATTAAAATAAATGTAGCATTTAATAACACAAATTTTAAATGTTATCGAGAAAACACAAATCAAATAAGTATTTAATGAATGTCTATATTTTGATATATACAGTAATATATTTTTGATTATGTTTATATAAACTGTATATTTGATAAAAACTTTTATGTAAAATACTTTTGAAAAGAACACTGTCATAATACAATACAGAATTGGCTAACTGGCAATCGGGATTTTTTGATTGTATGTGAACGTCAATTCAATGTTGAGTCAGAATATGTAATTTATATTGTCCTGTGACCTCTGGTTCGGTCGCAGTGACCACATTTATCGGGAAATATTTTATATAAAATGTCAACATGTAATATATCAATTTTATAGAAAATTTTACGTAGAATACGATGATATTAATTAAATTAATAAATAACGTAATTTTAACCCAACAATTGTTAAAAAGTCGCTTAAAATCTTTATAAAAACGTTATATTTGTTAAATTTTAATGTTTCATAATTGTTACTTATATATTCGAGTTCCTTGTAAAATTCTTCACAAAATTGACATATCACATATTTATATTTATTATGATAAAATAAACCGATAAA
>CAJPVJ010002033.1:2864-14213 GCA_905397405.1 Oppiella nova
CCTTTTTTTATGAATTTAGAAAATAATTAATAAAACGCCTAAAAGTTAATATTTTTTAATTTTGATTTGTGCTATCCTTATTAGAATTGACTAGTACTTATTATAGGCATAAAACATTTTCAAAAATGTTATTTTATTTTCCAAACACATGAGAGTCTATGGCGGAATTGACCATTTTCAAAGTTAAACTGTAAGCATTCATGCGATATATTTTTAATTATTTTTTGATATTATTGAAATATAGTATCCCCTCTACCATACCCACTACTCCACATCATTGTAACATAAGTAATCTTTGCGCTGACTATGGGTCCAGCATATCGTCCAATATCACAGAATATTCTTGATGTCATACAGAATATTCTTGTTTATTCAGGGCTACCTCATAATGAACTTTAAATGTGCCAGAGTATAGATTTTAGCTACAATTAATAAGCGAGCTATTAAACAAATGATCGTTGCAGATTCACTTGACTATACCTTATAATGAACTTTAAATGTGCCAGAGTATAGATTTTAGCTACAATTAATAAGCGAGCTATTAAACAAATGATCGTTGCAGATTTAATTGATCCACTTTATATGATTAATTTATTTGTATATTCAATTTAAGTTTAAATTAATTAAGCATGTTTATCACGATTCAAATTATTTTGTTTATGTGTAGCATTAAATTATAAGATAATGTATAATATGCGTGAATATTAATAAATATTTTCAATATATTATTTAATCATAATATTTATTTTAGTATAGTTTAGTAGTTATATATTATAATCTAGTTATTACTTTTAATCCAATTAGTATAATTTAAATTTATAAACAATAATTTTAAATTAGGCAATTAAAAAAATACCATGTTAATTAATCTTACGCGTCAAACAGGTCGACCTTTAATAAAATAAAATACTTAAGTTTCGCTAATTTCCGTTTTGAAGCTCATTATTTGGATAAAATTAATTATTATTTTCACTCAATCTTACTCACTAACCCCATTATAGCACATTTGTCAATGTAATTTGTCACTGATAATATCAGTAAGCAAGTTGATAGGTCATTATTTGAAGAATTATACAATTATTATCTGAATAAAATAACTTAGCAATCATAAATTGCAGAGAATTTATTAATTTTATAAAAATACTGCATTCACAACGTGAACAAATTTAAGGACAGACCTAGTTTATACTTTTATTAAACTTTATTATTCATAATTATTAAAGTAAACAAACTACAAACTACATTTTTGTGCCAAATGTTAGTCAATAATTTTTTTTGTTTTGATATTAGCCTCAATATAACACACGTGACGGGGTAAATTATCACTGATCATCTAAACACGTAAAACATATTTTTGTTAAATTGATTTATTACAATTTGTTTACTAGACAGAGTACTTTTTAATAATTTAGAAATTGTATATTACTATACTTTTATGTGTTTGTAAAAATTTAATTATTTTAATTGAAAATTAAATTTAACAATAAATTATTTAAATTTATTTATTTTTATTCAAATTATTTTGTTTATGTGTTACATTTTAATTATATTTTATATTAAAAATACATTAAAAAATTACACATGTACATCTAGAATTTTGAATTTAAATATAAAATTAGCATTTAAATTCAAAACAATATAATGAAATATTATATAAACCACAACGAGTAAAAAATATTAAAATTTTAGTAAAATTGTTTAGAATTATTAAATTAGTTAGTCTACAAGAATTTAGCAGGATAACTTCTGTTTAGATGACTCGCATCGTAATTAGGCTTTCCCAATGACATCGTCTATTCCCCATCAACGGGGCCAAGTAACGTAAAGTTAGTAATGGGTGGTATCGCACCTTTAAGTGCTTGCACAAGGCATGTCTCATTTAAATACCAAAATAGTCCTTTGCAGTCAAACAACCCTGTATCACATGGATTAGATGGTGGGGCTTGAGCGATTATAGCTCACAAGTCACAGTAATTTGTCATTGATCATACAGTATAAATAAGTAGAGCATTATTTGACAAAATGAGCGTGGTCTACAGTACTAGTTTATACATATTAAAAATTTTGCTCTAGTAAATTAGTCAAACATTAATTTTGTGTTTCTAAAAATAACCAATATCAATATATGAATTTTTAATATTTTAATAAATTTAGTAGCTAGCATTAATACTAGTACCATTACAACCTATGTAATGTTATGTGTTAGGAATTAATAATTTGTATGTAAAATTGTTAATGATCATGAAATAAATGCAAAAATAAGATCAGAAAAATATACCCTCATTCTGTAAACAAACCATCTATATTAATATAAGATTTAATCATGCACACATATTTTTCAATGAACTCTATACTACGTTTTGTTCACCAACTCTTTGAATGACCCCATATTAATAGAAATTAAGGATATGGTCGAACTTCTCCTAAGCTGGCATTTTTGCATTTATTTCATGATCATTAACAATTTTACATACAAATTATTAATTCCTAACACATAACATTACATAGGTTGTAATGGTACTAGTATTAATGCTAGCTACTAAATTTATTAAAATATTAAAAATTCATATATTGATATTGGTTATTTTTAGAAACACAAAATTAATGTTTGACTAATTTACTAGAGCAAAATTTTTAATATGTATAAACTAGTACTGTAGACCACGCTCATTTTGTCAAATAATGCTCTACTTATTTATACTGTATGATCAATGACAAATTACTGTGACTTGTGAGCTATAATCGCTCAAGCCCCACCATCTAATCCATGTGATACAGGGTTGTTTGACTGCAAAGGACTATTTTGGTATTTAAATGAGACATGCCTTGTGCAAGCACTTAAAGGTGCGANTAATCAGTGTTAAAAGAATATAAAGGCTAAAATATTGAATATTTTGAATATGAAACGTTATTTATAGATATTTTTTTAGTATCCAACCCATTACCCTACCCGACCTCCTCCACGCCAATAACAACCGCCACTGAAGCTCTGGGACTTAAAGCTCAGGCCAATCTGAGGGAATCAGTTCCCGGCCTCTCCACAATCGCCGAAGACGTGAAGGTGTTCCCAATGGGAACAACATCTGTGTGGTGCGAGATTCAGTAGTTGGCTCTCCCGGCACCGATGAAGACCTTGGCCGGCCCTAGTCTCTGACAGTTTCTCTCCGGACACTCCCACTCAATGGCTCAAAGATATATTAATATATATCTTTATATATTAATATTATTATCAGTTTTATGGTTTGTGAGTGTGTGTGGGCGTTTAAATTTCTTAAATAAGTATCAGTTTTAAATTCATAGACTTTATGAAAATATATTTAAAAATACATAAATAATAGCTAATATAACTTAACATACTTTCCAAACTTACTCTCATAAAAATAAAATCAATTAAAAATTCCATAATTTATTAAAAATTAGCTTTTATTCAAATTAATGCCATATATGAAAAAGTACAATTATGTAACTTTAGTAATTTGATTTAAGTAAAATTAATTTCAATTTATAACTCAAAATACATAAAACAGGCCAAACGGAAATTATATAATTTGAAACTTTTTTTTAATATGATTCAACGTGCTTTAAGGCAAAAATTTAGCGAGGCAATTTCGGTCGAATAGGCCCACTCGTAATCATACTTTCCCACTGACATCGCCTATATCACCATCATCGGTGATGCCGTGCAAACTACCCTGGGTATCTCGTTTACCCAACATTGCATCCTCGCACCAACCAGCGAGAATCAGCCGGAAAATAATATTACCACAAATCTCACCGATATCTTGAGCCCAGCACCCAGCGATCAGCACCGACACCACCATTACTAATAATAGTCTCATTGTATAGCAATCAATACGATAGCGTTATATTATATTAAATGTTAATTGTATTATGGGAAACTGAATTTTACTAGTTCACCTGTCGTCTTTTTATGCGTTTTTTTGTTTGATAATTAATTGACTATATGCTTGCGTCTAATCGTTTGACCCCAATATAGCACACGTATCGTGGTAATTTGTAACTGGTCAGATATCTAGGACGTTACTTGATATATTGCTACATTATCTGTGCAATAAATATCGTGTGTCACTGATGATATCAGTGAGTAAGTAGGTAGGTCATTATTTGAAAGATTATACGAATAATTTTCTGAATATAATAACTTAATATTTAGCAATCATAAATTTATAAAATTTATAAAAAAAATACTGCATATATTAGGTCATACGGAAAGGTTGTTTCTGGCTATAATTTAAATATCTCTGGAATGGCTTAATATTTTCAAAAGCGGTTTGTTTTAATGAATAGCCTAATAATCATGTAATTTCGGGACCATCTCCGGGACACCTTTTCCGGTCACTTCGGGTGTCCACATCCGGTAAGTCTGGTATGTGTTCGATAGAGGAAGAGTAGATCTTTCATATGAGCCCTCAATCGCTAAAATCCATTTACAAACAATAAAAATATAATGTTTTGAATTTCATGAATTTCCTTGAAATTTGAGTAAATGTATAAGATTACGGAAAAAGTTTATGCATTTATGAAAATTGTTGCTATTATTTTAAACTAAATTAAATGTAAATATTTTCAATTAAATAGAACACTTGTAGTAATTTATAACAAGTATTATGAAAAAATTTTCTACTTAACATTTAATGACTAATATTTCCTATGAAATAAATTTTAAAAAGAAAAACAAAATATCATTTTAATAATAACAGGATATATATAATGATTCATGAATTTGTAATAATAAGTTATATAAAGCTATGAAGCTTTAAAATTCATAACATTTGTTTTCAATAGCCTTAGAATACTTTTCAGTTAATAAGTTAAACTAAATTTTTTAAAATAAGTTTAAAAATAAATTATTTAAATGGCAGTATTACCCTTAGCTATGCTATTGGGTGGTACACTACTCTACCATTATTTGAGATTGGATCCATATCCACACCATGTCTATGCANTACACTACTCTACCATTATTTGAGATTGGATCCATATCCACACCATGTCTATGCATTGCCGACAGTGAATCCACGCGAAACAGGAGCCATACCAAAAATAAGGCCATCCATTCAAACTACTCAAATTAAAGTAGCAGATTATGAAGAGGTACATGCTCTGGATTATGACGAAGGTATGGCTGATGAAGAGGTAGAGGTATGTGAGTACCCAACTGGTCAAACTCAACAGGGAATACAGTTCACGAACCAAGACCAGGTGGCATTTATAGCTGGTAGCTATGCAGCTGGAGTTCCTTGTTTTAAGATACAACAGTTAATGCAAAAGGCTTATAAAAGCAATTGTTTTTCACCCCAATACATAAATCGCTTATACAAAGAATTTTCCGAGGGAAAACGAACGACAACTAGCAAACAATATGGACGTGGACGGCCACAAACAGCAACAGATGAAGAACATGAGGAGCAATTGGAAAGGTTAATGAAGGAAAGGAGAGACTGGACTGTTGATGAACTTGAAATTGAACTAAATATTGGTCGTGGTAGTGTACAAATCCTATTGCAAAATTGTGGTTATCGTAAAGTAGGCGCTGTTTGGTTACCACATGACCTATCAGAACGAGATATAAATCGCAGGGTTAATGTGACTTCAACAAACCTCCAATTATACAACAATGACCATGGAATTTTAGACTCAATAATAGCTATTGATGAGGCAAACCTAAGATTCTATAAGCCACTAGAACCACAACAAGCAGCTGAATGGCGCAAAAAAGGGGAAGACCCGTGAGTAGTTAATAATTTAAATATTTATTTTAGATTATTTTTATATTTTACACCAACTCGAGTTAAAGGTGAATTAAGGGAACGAAAAATTCTGATTACAATTGCTGTTTACCAAGACAGAATAATAGCATGGCAATTTTTGCCATATAAAGAGACCATGAATGCTGAAAGATTCCACAAATTTTTAAAAGATGTTTTGAAGCCAGTTGTTGATAAAATGCGCATGACCTTATATTCTTATGGATTATGCAACAAGTCATTCCTCAAATGATATTAAAGCTTTTATGACTGCCGAACGATGGAGACGCTTGTCACACAGTCCATATTCGCCAGACATCAATCCTTGTGGTATAAAATTTTAGCAATTAAAAACTTTATTTTAATTATTTTAATTTAATATTTTATTTAGATTTTGATATCTTTCACCGCATTAAACGCCCATTAAAAGGGAGGCGCTTTACAACTCCTAACGAATTGATAAAAGCCAGTGAGGCCAGAATTAAGGAAATCAATGACAACAAAGAATTGATTGGTATTGCAAATTTGCCAAAAAGATGGCAGGCGATTCTTGATAATAATGGGCAATATATTGTTTAGTTATTTACACATTACAGTATATTATTACAAGGGAAGCAATATTTAAATTTAAAATTTTAACTATAAAATAATTCAAAATCTAAAATTTATAATTCATTTATAAACTATAAATTTTGTAAAACCATATTTAATCAATAATCTAACCTGTTCTTAACAATTTATACCTATTTTCTATCAATATTTTAAAATAAAATAATTAATCATAAAACGAACTTTTTTATGGCCCACCTTATACATTTACTCAAATTTCAAGGAAATTCATGAAATTCAAAACATTATATTTTTATTGTTTGTAAATGGATTTTAGCGATTGAGGGCTCATATGAAAGATCTACTCTTCCTCTATCGAACACATACCAGACTTACCGGATGTGGACACCCGAAGTGACCGGAAAAGGTGTCCCGGAGATGGTCCCGAAATTACATGGAAAGGGTTAAAATTAAAAAATTATTTTTTGTGCCTAAAATTCTCGGATTATTAGGCTATTCATTAAAACAAACCGCTTTTGAAAATATTAAGCCATTCCNAATTATTTTTTGTGCCTAAAATTCTCGGATTATTAGGCTATTCATTAAAACAAACCGCTTTTGAAAATATTAAGCCATTCCAGAGATATTTAAATTATAGCCAGAAACAACCTTTCCGTATGACCTAATACAACATGAACAATATTAAGCACACACCTAGTTTATACTTTTATTAAAGTAAAGTCTACATGTTTGTGGACTACAAACTACATTTTTTGATAAATAATTTTTAGTTTTGACATTTGACTCCAATATAACACAGGTGTCGGGTTAAATTGTTACCGATCAAATAAATACGTAAAGCATATTTTTGTTTACTGATAAAGTACTTTTTAATAATTTAGCAATAGTAATTACTAGACTTTTCTGTGTTTTGTAAAAATTTAATTATTTTAATTGTAAATTAAATTTAACTATAAATTAATTTAATTTATTTCTATTCAATTTTTGTAAGGGTGTTATATTTTAATTATATTTAAAGTTTTATATTAAAAGTACATTTAAAAAGTATCATGATAAACTGAATTTAACTAGATCAATCGTGGTCTTTTTATGCGATTTTTTGTGCAAAATCTAAGTATTTTTTTGTATGAATTTAACCAATTGACCCTAATATAGTGCGTGTGTCAGGGTAATTTGTCATTGATCAAATTAATAAGTAGGGCACTATTTGACAAATTAAGCTTTATCTACTATTTTATACCTATTTCCTTTGTAATAGAAAACTTGTTGAACATTAATTTTTGTTTCTCTAAATACAGACAATGTGAATTAATAAACATTTGGCAACTTTATTTTATAGATTATACTGTATTAATAACTATGACAAATTATCAAATAAATTAATTTTGCAGCATTACTTTTTAATTAGCTCAAATATATTTCTATCATTCCTAACCGACACAAAAGTAGCACACATATTATTAATTAATTTTGATACTGATCATTAATCATAATTAAATATTATATTAGGCATTATTTAAATTATTAATCTGTTATGTAGTTATTTTATTTCAGCAAAACTACATACTTTAATATAAATTTATTTCTATGATAAGTATTTTCATAATTAAATATAAAAATTTTATAGGATAGTACTAGTGCAATTTTATTTTAATTAAATTAGAAGTAATCACAAAATAAAAACTTTTTCAATTAAATTTTATTTTAATTTTAAAACAGTACATTTATATTAATTAAGACATTTAAATGGATAAATATAATAAATGTATAATTTTTAGTATATAATTTAAATCAAAATTAATTACGCAAAATGGAGTTTATAAATTGACATAATGTTTAGATAGATTACATTATTTAATTAAATAGACAGCAATTGTATCCAGATAATTCCGATCGTGGTGGACTCATTTATAATCAGGCTCGTCCAATAACATCGCCAATATCGCCACCCTCAATGATACCTTGCAATGCACCCTGGGTATCCCTGCGACCTGGTACTGGTGGACATAATGAGCACACAGTTGAACCAAGGAAAATTTCTCCTAGTAATCAACAGGGACAGAAATTGAAGTTTTGTGCCGAGCACCCTACGATTAGCACCGATACCATGATTACCAATAGTAGTCTCATTGTATTTGCAAACAATTTTCACACGTTTTTCGGTATAATTTTAAAAAGTCAACATGACTGTTAATTGGGTTGTTGATAAACTAAGTTTAGCTAGTTCATTGTCGTCTTTTTATAAGTTTATTTTTGTGTGAAAGTTAATTTTTTATGTGAGCCTACCCATTTGACCCAAATATAGCGCATGTGGCAGAGTAATTTGTCATTGATTATATAAATAAGTAAGGCAGTATTTGCCAAAATGAGCGCCTATTAGTATTTATTATATTTAAAATAATAAATTAGTTTAACATTAATTTTTGTTTTAGTCTAAATATAGACAATACCAATTGATAAAAATTTAACAACTTTATTGTAAGTTAGACATGAATTGTTTTTTGAAAAGACCAAAATTTAAAACAATATTACATTTACTAGCATACTATTTATGTTTAAGAAAATTATTTATTATAAGTTGAGAAAATAGTTATTATTAAATGTCTTTCTTATACAACTAACAATGAAACTGTTATATAACCATTAGATTTGGATTATCGACAAAATTTTATTATATTGATAAGAATAAAAAGGATTCTTTAGTTTATTTATGAAATACTTTATAAATTATGGAACTAATAATAGAAATATCAATAATAAGTTTATCATAAACTACACGATAATTAGCATTTTATGACACACATTAGCAAATGTCACTAAATAATAAATAATTATATACTCACAATACAAATAAATAAATATTATATTTCAAATGTAATACAATTCTAATTATAATGACTATTACAATTTTACATTATACAATTAAAAATTTACAGTTTTATGTAAACGAGAAATGCAAAAAAAATTTCTTATAGTCCGGCACAGCCCTACATTGGGATTATTTCATGTCAAAGCGTACTGAGGGTTACCGTTTCAGGGTTCATTTTATGTCACCCTGTACTTTGTTTTAATTCAATGATTTATATACATTATACATCATAGATGCTCAAAATTTTTAAATCTTCAAAATAGTGATGTTTGCTGTTAATAAACTTTTTAATTATTTGCAACACTACAATATATTCGTTATATGACAAATGTTTTTTATATAAAAAATAATTTAAATTACAATATGAATATTTTTTGAAATGAAAAATAATTTTCCAATCATTAATACATTAATATTTACTCAATTTTAATAGTACTATAATTATTTTATAAATAAAGCAAAGTTTTTGAATAATTGCTACTTTAATTTGCAATGTATTATATAATCTGTTGAATACTATTGTTGTATATACTTAACTTATATAGTAAATGCAAACATCACTAGTTTTTTCCTAGAAACAATATGTTGTATATAATTTATTTATATTACAGTATTATAGCTAGTCTAGTATTACGCACTGCAATTCCATGCGATATTGTATAACACTCCATGTATTGCTTGGCAAATTGCAGTACATTAATCCTATGGTATGTTTCACAACCCCTACTACCTGAGCGAATATATGAGTGTTTGACTAATATCAGAGCTTTTAGGTTTAGACCTTTATCACTTTCAACGTTGTTAATTTTACACTAGCATTATAATTTTATTATATATACAGTACAAGTAATTTATCAAGCATAATATTAATTTAAATTTAATTAGTAAACAGTAAATCTAATAACTTATAAAAATAATTATCACATATTGAATCAGCAAAAAATAAATTTGTGCGCGATATATATTTTTAAATTCTATTTAAATCCTATAAAATATCACATACCCGGTGTTATCGTGCACAAATAATAGATAAGCTCGTTTATTGATACAATATATCACTAACCATTATGTCATAAAGTTACCAAAACGCATTCGTTATCTATCAATATATAAACAGCACTTATGATGTCATATAGTTTCCAAAATGCATAACAAATTTATATACAGTATATAAACCGCACTTACTATCAAATATTTACAATATATCACAAAAACACTAAACTTTTAATAATACAAAAATTGTTAAATAATAATAGTGACCAAAATATGCCTAAAACCCTGACAGTCCTATTCGTACCGGTGACGGGTGGCGAGTGTTACGCGTGTATCGGTGTGGCCGAGGCGTTGATAGCCGCCGGGCATACCGTGTTATTTGCCATCGATAGCATGTTTGCCGGTAGGTTTGTCCAGTACGGTATTCAAGAGGTGTTACTGGAAACACCTCCAGGCCCGCATACAAGCCCCCATACCGACTTTCAAAATGCTAAAGTGGGCAGGCTACAACATCTTATTAAAACGGGTAAAATTGGTCCATTGCCACCAATTGAGAAGATTCAGCATGGTCGATCGGGAATAGCTATGTGGGTAATGAAGGCTATGAAGTTTGACAAACAGGTGGAGCCACTGTTGACTAGTATTAAACCCGATTGTATAGTATTGGAGCAGTTCGTGACAATTCCATCGGTGCTACTGTCGGGTAAACCTTATGTTTGGCTATGGAGTCCCAATCCCTTATGTATGCTGGATGATGGTAGAGCACCTCCTATGTGTTCAGGTATGTTTAATAATTAATGGTTATATTAATATGGAATAGACAGGTTTTATTGGATCATGTCTAAAATTAATTATTATAATAATGTTATTAAAATATAAACGATAAATATTATGAGGGTAATCAAAAATATAATAATACTCGTAATACTCGGACACTGGTTTATTTGAGCTAGTCATAATATAAAATAATTCTGTGACTATTATTTTAAATAGCAGTTTGTAAATAGTATTAATATTAGAATAGTTATTAATAAAGTTAAAAATATTTATGCTAAATATAAATAAAATAACATATTTAATAGCATATTTAGTTATTTATATAATATTTAGCATAAATATTTTTAACTAAATAACTATAAATAGTATTTA
>CAJPVJ010002035.1:0-14207 GCA_905397405.1 Oppiella nova
CAGTTACAGTGTTTAGCAGCTCGGTTAGCGTTGCCGACTCATTACTGGACACATCCCGGTGCTCAATCATGTTTTGTTCCCGTTTAGCGTCGTTATACACTACATGAAGTTCCCGTTCCTGATCAGCAGCCACTTTCCCTATGTTCGTCCATTATTTTAGGGTGACCAGGCTTATCATTATTATTATTATTATATCTGGTCAATTTTGTCTATTATAATTTTAAGTTATGAAAATAAAAAATAATTACTCTATAATGTTTAGTATAAATGTTTGGGTAAATATGTTTAGTATAAATGTTTGGGTAAATATGTTTAGTATAAATGTTTGGGTAAATATGTTTAGTATAAATGTTTGGGTAAATATGTTTAGTATAAATGTTAATCAAAATAATAGTTGAAACTAAAGTTCAAATAATGGTTAGTCTTGAAGTGAGGGTTGACTATCATGAGTGACTGCACTGCCATCTGGTGTTGGATCAGCTCTTTGGTCACATTTTAATTATTTATAAATTATGACAAATAATATTTATAATAATAATAATAACATACCTGTATTCTTGGAATAGCTATCAATCTTAGGGTAAATGTAGTAGGTGAATTATATTAAAATTATTTTAATAATTGTTATACCGATCACATCAATTTGAAAATTTTACACTATATAATTAGGATGTTATAAAATAAATTTAAAAATCAATTACAAATCAATTAAATTGATAAAGTATGATAGATATTAATAATAATCGGAAAATAGTTTTAAATATTTATTGTTAGATGTTAAATATATTATTTAGACATAATCTTTCAAACAAAACTACTCGCCCTCCCCGTCCACTTCCATAGTGTTATAGTGTCTGAGATGTGCCTCTTTAGCCATTTGTATCAAATGGTTGCACATCTCGCGACCGGTCTTACGGCACATGTCATAGAAATATGCCTTTCGTTGCAGTAAAACATACGGCGCGTCAAACTCCATGATCTCACCCGCGTCCAGCACCTAACCCATAATGAACCAGATCGTATAGTATGAAATAAATAAATAGTTTTATTAAATTTTTAAATATAAAATAATAATCATGAATAACATACCAAAACGCGGTCGCAATCGATAATCGTGTTAAGTCTGTGTGCGATCGTAAGTACCGTACAGTTTGCGAACTTATGTCTTATGGTCTGTTGAATGAGTGCATCGGTATGTAAGTCCACATTAGCCGTTGCCTCATCGAGCACCAGTATCTTATTATCCCTTAAAATCGCCCTGGCCAAACATATCAATTGTCTCTGTCCTACACTCAAATTACCCCCACCTTCACTTAGCTCACCTTCCAACTGGCCGGGTAGTTCATTGACTACCTGTAGTAATTGAGTATTTTCCAAAGCCTTCCAAATATTACTATCACTATACTCGCCAAATGGATCTAGGTTACGACGTACCGTTCCCGTGAAAACTACCGATTCTTGCGGTATAATCGAAATACGTCGACGTAATTCGTTAAGACCTATACTTTTCGTATCGATCCCATCCACCTCTACCACACCTGTAGGTTCAGTCATACGAAACAGGGCTGATATGAGTGACGATTTTCCGGCACCGGTACGTCCCACTATACCTACTTTTTCACCAGAGTTAATTGTGCATGATATGTTTTTAAGTACTGGATAATCCGACATTTCATAATATAGCGACACGTTTTTAAAGGATATCTGTCCCATCGATGGCCAGTTGGATGGGGGTGCCTGAAGGTAGGGGTCGTTTGGCGGTGAGACTAGTGGCGCCTCCTGTGGTAGTCTCGAGTACTCAACGATACGCTCGACGGAAGTCATTTGGGACTCGAGTTCTGTAGACTGTCGGACACCCCATTGGGTTGTATTTATTAGCAACAATACTATCATGATAAAAAAATTAGTTTATTTTTTTGGTATTTTTAATTGTTCTTCATATTCATTATTTCAGTTGACAGAAAACAGTTTGAATGTGAAGTTTATAGGTTTAAAGCGAAAAAAGATTGATTATGAGTATAGATATCAAGCTTTAAACCTATATATCTATACTTCACATTCAAACTGTTTTCTGGCTATTGATATATTGACAAATCATCACGTTCTGGGCAAACCTATATATTTGGAAATCCTATTTCAAATTAGATAATATGTTACTAACGAAATATATCTTATTTACCTTGCTAAACACTTCAAATATACTATTAATTTACTAAATATATGAATTATTTTTTAAATTTAATATTATATGCAAGATAAAATAAATATAAATGAATTAACATACTTGATGAAAAAATTAAACCAACGTCACCACCGGTAAAATTATCAGGGAAAGCCATTAATATAACCGATATCACCACGAGATACCCAACAAATAGCCAGTCAATTACCATTCCTAATGCGCGCGTGGCACAAATTAGTAAGAACCATGTAGCACTGTGGTCATCCAAGTAAATAAAAAATTGTTTTTCCAAATCACGTTGAGCATGGTAAGCTCGTACACTTATCAAACCATTCATGGTAGTGCTGACGTGCGTGTATATCGGACTCCTGGCTAATATAATAATAATACAAATTAATATTTACTGGTGAATTTTAATTTTTAAACATTCAACTTATGCATTCGTAACGTTTAATGTCCCTGGCGGTATTAATGTAGACTGCGCGAACGAATACGCTTAATGTAATCAAGGCAATTGCCGGTATGATTAAGTAAACGTTCACAATCGAAACCACCACGAGCATGCCGAGTGTTAATGTAATAACCTAAGTTAAATATTAAATTAGCAAGACTCAAAGTTTGGTATGAATTACATTGAATCATACAATATTCACATCGAACCCAGTACAAGGTATTGTTTCATCGATAATACCAGTGTCCTTTGAGAATCGATTCAGTATTTGACCTAGATATAATTTATTTAACGTTATACAAGTAAAATCTATCAAAATAAATTTCAAGTTTATATTGAATACGACTAAAGATTTTAAAATAAATATTTGTCTTGGTCATTCCGCTTAAAAGCACTGATATAACATACCAATGGGATAACTATCAAACACGGTCATAGGTGCCCTTAATAGCCAATTAAAAATATTGTTGTGTAGGTTAATGGACGCCCGCATACTCATCGCGAACCATGCGGTCGACCGCATTAGTGTCGTCACAAATAGCCCCCCAATAAGTATCGCGTATATTATTATATCCCGTTTCTGGTAACTATCCCCAGCATTATAACCGACATTCTGATTCTGGTCAGTCCTATATGTTTAATATAATAATATACAATAATTAATATGAATATTATGATATGATGATAATTATGAAATTATAATATTATGAAAATTAAAATATGATATAAATAAAAATTTAGAAAATCTTCATTAGATATGTATTACCATACACAACTTATGACTACTCAAATATATTGTACATCACCATTATAATTATTTTCATTTATATGTAGATAAGTTACTACTAAAGGGTTAAAGCTTATTAATAAAGATTTATACATTATATTTGAATAGTTTTAAGTTGCTTATGCTAGAAAGTGTTTAATAAAAATTTTCTAGATGTTTTATTTATATTATTCATGGTGATATAATATAATTTTATCCATTGAAACATACCAGTGTGCCAACCATAAGTCCGAACCATTGAACATAGCTTGCGATAAAATCGTTGACAAAATGGTCATGGTTATAAGTAGTGACCCGGCACCGGCTTTAATATACTCCCAATACACGTGACCTTTTATCGAGCCACTTTCCCTGTGTTCGTCCATTATTTTAGGGTGACCAGGCTTATTATTAATATTATTATTATATCTGGTCAATTTTGTCTATTATAATTTTAAGTTATGAAAATAAAAAATAATTACTCTATAATATAAAGCTTACATACAGTTACATTTTTTATCATTTCGGTTAGCGTTGCCGACTCATTACTGGACACATCCCGGTGCTCAACCATGTTTTGTTCCCGTTTAGCGTCGTTATACACTACATGAAGTTCCCGTTCCTGATCAGCTAGTGTTTGATTAAAATCCAAACCTTGCGCCTGGAGCTCCTCATAAGTACCCAACCCTATGCACACGCCCTCATCGAGCACCAGTATCTGTGTGGCTTTGCGTACGAATTGAATTTGATGCGTAACTAATATGCGAATTTTATTAGCTAGGAACTTTTCGATGCATCTATTTAAAAGATGATTATTTAGTTTTAAATAAAATAGTGCATTTAACATTTAACAAAACTAACTTATCAAATATATGCTGAGCTACAGGGGCGTCCACAGCGCTTAAGGGATCGTCCATTAGTATTATATCAGAGTCCTTATATAGAGCTCTATGAAAATATATTTATTTAAATATTGGTATAATTTTATATCAACACAAACCTTGCCAAATTGACCCTGGTCTTTTGACCCCCTGATAATTGTACGCCGTTCTCTCCAACCAGTGTTTTATCACCGAATGGTAGTATCTGTAGATCCCTTTCCAATGCGCACACCTCTATCACACGCTTATATCGATCTTCATTATATTCGCGGCCAAACAGTATGTTATTTCGGACACTATTATTGAATATCCAGGACTCTTGTGATGAATAGCTAACGGTGCCATTAATCTGTATGTCACCATCAAGCACAGGTAGCTCGCCGAGTAATGACATTAAAAATGAGCTCTACAAATTAAAATAAAATATTTTTAAAAAATAATTTTAACTTTAAGTGCTTTACTACAATATTTATAAATAACGTAAATTAAAAATAATACTTTTCCTGAACCCACAGATCCTATTACAGCCAAGAGGTCCCCAGGCTTTAAGTGTACCGTAATATTGTCCAGGGTCAGATTAGGAATGTCCTTATAAGTTGAAATTTACTTAATATTTCATATATTGCTCGCTCATTACATACATGAATCCATTTGGCGCTAATACTATTAACCGATACCGAGCTATAGTCAAAATAATTGTCACTCGATTGGCCACCGTGTATTTCATCTAGTTGCAAAAATGTCTAGAAAATAATTTAATTAGAGTTAGTTAAATGTGTATTGGTAAATTGAATCAGTAATATTCACCTGGATCCTTTTGCACGTTATCAGTGCCTCAGCGCCACGTTCAAAACACTTTGGCAAGTGGTACGTTAAACTAGCGCGCAAGGTGTTCAAATATGTCACTGTAATAAAAACGGCCCTAGCTGACAAAATGTGCCCGGTCATTACGTACGCAATTAGACACGCGAACAGTATCATACGATTTGCCACAAAGTAGATTGATAAGTTTATTGCGTTCAAGAATAGGGCCATTCGTATAGACGATATTTCATTTCTATGAAATATGTTGACGTAATTTATTAAATAAATCACAAAATTTAGCTAGTTACTTTCTAGATTGGGCGACTAAATCGGCAAATGATTGCTCCCAGGCATACATCTTGATTACTCTCATACCGGATATTATCTCATTAATATATCTCAGCCGGATATCAGTCAACCCAGCGGTCCTTGACCTTAACATTCATAAATAATGTTATTATTATTATTATTATTATTATTTTGAATCACTATTATTATTAAATTTGAAAATATAAGTTTTAATTAATTTTACCTCACTTTAGAAAACAACTTCCCCATTGACATTTGAATGAATATGAGCAAGATCATCATTGCCAAGGCCACAAAACTTACCCAACCCAATTCTAACCAGATTATATACAAGGCAAGTAACGTTTGCACTGGCGTTACGAATAAGTTTGGTAAATAAATCGTCAACTAAAATATTTAAAAAAAATTCATATATAGTATAATTTTAAATATTTAATATATAATTTTAAATTAAAAATTACCAACCTCGTCGAAACGATTAACATCGTTTGACATAAGATTTACCATATGGCCTACCGTTGTTTGGCACAGGGCGATCCGGCTTAGTTTTAGCGACTTATTAGGGTAATTAAAATTACTAGTTTCAAAATGTTATATTTTTTAAAACTTACTTTTTTGTATATTAAGGCGCAGGTGGCGCTACGGGCGCGCATAGCAATCTGTATGAGGCCCACCATATGGACGTGAACTAATATTATTAAAAGGACCGAGCACATGCACACACCGGCAGTAGACCAACAGGCCTGGCTATAAGTTACGCCGTTTTCGCGGATAAAGTAGTCTATGGTATAACCCAATAGTACCGGTTGCGCGACACGTAGTACGCAATCCTAACAATATATAATAATTATTGTAATTTAAAATGGAAATTAACATAGCTATTTCACAGTTATAATTTATATAATGTATACTTGCTTGAACAAAGCAAGAAATAATCTGGATGATATAATCATTTCCATATGTCCTGAATAATGTGCGCCAAAATTTTGGTGACTTTTTCGATTGCTCCTTGGTCCAATTCCTGAGATATGAATATGTTAAATGTTTAATGCAAAATTTATATATCATTTAAAAAATATATTTTATGTAATTGAATTATTGTCATAAATGCTATCATATGGTTTGATAATACTTTTAAATTATGAGTTATAATTTATAACCATTAATAATAATAATAATTTATATATTATTATACATTTCTAGTTTCCTAACGGCGCCTTCCGACTCATCATGTCGTGAGCACCGGTACATGTCATCCATAGTCAGTCGAGTATTGTGCCACACAGTCCAGAATATTGGAAACACCCAGCTAGTATTAAAAGCATTAAGATTTTTAATCTAAAAATATGGTATAATTCATAACAACATGATAATGTTATAGTCAAATATGTTGATTAAATAATAATTTGTTATGAATTAAACTATCTACTAACGTAATTATAAGCTTCTCAAGAAAGTTCATCTTGTCCCATTGTGATTTAGCAGTAACCTTAGCAGGTTCATCCATGATTACAATTATAAATAGTAATAAAGTTTATAAAACTAAAATTACCCCATGAATTGACTATTTAATAAAATATAAAATAATATAAAATATAATATAGCATATATTGTCAATTAAATAAATCTTTATAAATTAATAAAAATATATAATTATATTGAAAGGGTTTTAAAAAGCAATTCACTTGAAAATGTTAATTCTCTGAACAACCTCTAAATAAATCTGTATTAGAGGCATGTGTTAATATATGAATATAAATAATATTCATTAAATAAGGCAAGTATGACAAGTATAGCATAAAACCAACTCATTGTAATTCGAACTCAAACCTTGAAACTTGGGAACGCTTTCAATATCCATTATTTATTATACAAATCAATTAGTATATTTTATTCAATATTGATATAATAATTTATAATTCATGTATTGATTAAAAATATTTACACATTGTATGTAACATGTAATATACAGTAGACAATAGTATGTTGAATTAAATTTTGAATTTTATGTGATACATAAAATCTATGACAATTAAATATTATAAAGGTTCAGGAAATAATATATTCACTAGTCGTCCTCCCCGTCCACTTCCATAGTGTTATAGCGTCTGAGATGTGCCTCTTTAGCCATTTGTATCAAATGGTTGCACATTTCGCGACCAGTCTTACGGCACATGTCATAGAAATATGCCTTTCGTTGCAACAAAGCGAACGGCGCGTCAAACTCCATGATCTCACCCGCGTCCAGCACCTGATTAATAATCAACAATTTAATAATGTTATATATTATTATAGTAATAAAAAATAAAAATATTATTCATAAATAAGGTACCAAAACGCGGTCGCAATCGATAATCGTGTTGAGCCGGTGTGCGATCGTAAGTACCGTACAGTTTGCGAACTTATGTCTTATGGTCTGTTGTATGAGTGCATCGGTATGTAAGTCCACATTAGCCGTAGCCTCATCGAGCACCAGTATCTTATTATCTCTTAAAATTGCCCTGGCCAAACACACTAATTGTCTCTGGCCTACACTCAAATTACCCCCACCTTCACTAAGCTCCCCGTCCAATTGGCCGGGTAGCTCATTCACGGTATGCCTTAACTGTGTCTCATCCAAGGCCTCCCAAATCTGACTGTCCGTAAACTCGGCAAACGGGTCGAGATTACGACGTACGGTTCCCGTGAAAACTACCGGTTCCTGCGGTATAATTGATATTCGCCGACGTAATTCATGTAAACCAATAGTTTTTGTGTCGACTCCATCCACCTCTACCACACCTGTAGGTTCCGACATACGAAACAAGGCTGATATGATCGACGACTTTCCGGCACCTGTACGTCCGACAATACCGACTTTTTCACCAGGCTTAATTGTGCAAAGTAAATTTTTAAGCACCGGCTTATCTGAGCCCTCGTAACAAAGAGACATGTTTTTGAAAGCTATCTGTCCATTTGACGGCCAATCAGGTGGTGGCGTTTGAAGGTAGGGGTCATTTACGGGTGAGACTAGTGGCGCCTCCTGTGGTAGTCTCGAGTACTCAATGATACGCTCGACTGAAGTCATTTGAGACTCAAATTCCGTTGACTGTCGGACACCCCATTGGGTCGTATTTATTAACATAAGCACTGTTTTTATGGTCAGGAAATAAGGTAAAAAAATTAATTTTAAATTAAAATTATAATTCGCCCAGCACCATTACCTGATGATAGTGCAAGGCCCACCCCACCTCCCGACACTGTATCGGGGAATGCCATTAATACCGTCGAAATGGCTACGATATATACGATGCACAGGTAGTCAGTCACAAGTCCCAAGGCCCTCGACGAACACACAAATAGGAACCAGGTGGCACTGTGGTCATCCTGGTATACGTAGAATTGTTTTTCAAAAGCCTTTTGAGCACCATAAGCGCGCACACTAGCCAGACCATTTAGGGTGGTGCTAACATGAGAGTATACTGGACTACGTGCTATTGTTAATGAGCAATTTATTTTAATTTGATATTTATACTAGGGTATTGTGCAAGCTTACTTAAACCCTCGTATCGTTTGATATCCCTGGCCGTTTTAATATACACGGTCCGTATGAGTATAGTGAATATAATTAAAAATATTGCCGGAATTATTAGGTATGGGTTCACCATGGATACCACAATAAATGTTCCTAGTAGCAAGGTCATACTCTATATTAAAGCAGAATTTTTAGATAATTATTAGCTCACAAATAATTAAATGCATAAATATTACCATGTTTAAATCAAACCCAGTAGTGGGCAACATTTCATCGATTATACCAGTGTCCTTTGAAAATCGATTCAGTATTCGACCTTTAAAATTTAAAA
Organism: Oppiella nova; assembly: GCA_905397405.1. NCBI lineage: Eukaryota > Metazoa > Arthropoda > Arachnida > Sarcoptiformes > Oppiidae > Oppiella > Oppiella nova. Next base: position 9,239 of record CAJPVJ010002035.1, read on the forward strand.
ACTGATTAATTCGTGCCTAGATAATCTAGCTAAAATTTTTAACTAGTCAAATACCATTTTAATAAAAATACTTACCAACAGGGTTATTGTCAAACACGGCTATAGGCGCCCGTAATAGTCGCATGAATATACTGTTGTGTAGGTTAATGGACGCCCGCATACACATCGCGAACCACGTAGTCGTCCGCATGAGTGCCGTCACAAATAACGCCCCAATAAGTGCCGCGTATATAATAATACCCCGACTCTGGTCGCTATCGCTTATATCATGGCCTTCCTTCTGGTTGAGGTCAGTCCTATATATATATGGACAGGTAGGCTATATATATGATAAAATTTGTAATATCTAATATTGTAATACCAATCCGTTAGCCATAAGTCCGACGCATGAAATATACCCTGAGACACTAGTGTCGATAATATTGTTAGGGTAAACAGTATGGGTCCGGCACCTGCCTTAATGTACTCCCAGTAGATTTTACCATCAATGGCACCCACCTCTCGCTGTTCGTCCTGTATTTTAGGGTCACCCGTGTAATCATCATCGATCACCTCGGTCTAATATATTGCATATTAATATTATAGTATTTTAAAAATTAGTAAGCTGATTATCAGTGTCATTTTATAATTTACATACATTTACCACTTCCATCTCGGAAAGGGCTACCGATGCCCTCCGGGATTGATTCCTAGGCCTCAATAAATTGGGTTCCGGTTTATGGCCGCTACTGACCGACAGAGTGCGCTGAAGTTCCCGACTGTGTTCGGCCGCCTCCCGTTCCTGTTCGCTGAGTATTTGCATAAAGTCTAGACCCTGGGCCTGGAGCTGGTCATAGGTGCCCACCCCTAGACACCGGCCCTCATTGAGCACCAGTATTTGCGTGGCTTTACGTACGAATTGGATTTGATGGGTGACTAATATTCGTATTTTGTCCGATAAGTACTCGTCTATACACCTGATAATTAGGGTTAATATATTAATTTATGTGGTATATCATTATTAAAATACCAGGATCAGTGTCGTACTTATCAAATATATGCTCGGCTACGGCGGTGTCCACAGCGCTTAACGGGTCGTCCATTAGTACGATATCTGTGTCCCTGTAAAGAGCTCTACACAAAAAGTAGAATTAAAATAAAACCTTGAAAATTTTAACATTCACTTACCTTGCTAAATTGATCCTGGCCTTTTGACCACCCGATAGTTGAACCCCTTTCTCGCCGACCAATGTTTTGTCACCAAATGGTAGTATTTTTAGATCCCTTTCCAGGGCGCACACCTCTACCACACGATTATATCTGCGCTCATCGTATTCACTGCCAAACAGTATGTTATTTCGGACGCTATTATTGAAATTCCACGGCTCTTGCGACGCATAGCTAACGGTGCCCGTGATCTGTATGTCTCCTTTGAGCACCGGTAGCTCGCGTAGTAATGACATTAGGAATGAACTCTAAATTAAATAAAATTTTTGTAAATAGTTTTTAAAAATTTAAATATAGTATTCATACCTTTCCAGAGCCTACCGGCCCTATAACTGCTAACAGATCACCCGGTCTTAAATGTACGGATATGTTATCAAGGGTCGGGTATGGGATGTCCTAAAATAATTAGCTATTTATTATAATGTTTAGCTAATTAAACATATTATGAATACCTTGCTCCATTTGGCGCTAATATTATTAACCGATACCTCAATAAACGGTTTATTAATAATGGGATTTAATTTTAATTCATTTTTATTAATCGATTGCTTTGTATCTGAATTTATTTCTTCTAACTGTAAAAATGTCTAAAAAATCAAAAATAATTTTAAACATGGTACAATCACAATAATAAAATTAACTTATGTTACCTGTATCCTTTTACACGATACAAACACCTCAGCCCCAAGTTCAATACACCTAGGCACCTGGTACGTTACACTATGTCGTAATGTATTAAAGAATGTCATGGTAACAAAAACCGCTTTTGCCGTTAAAGTGTTCCCGGTCATTACGTATATGATAAAACATACAAATAATATGATGCGAGTGGCAACGAAATAAATGGACAAGTTAATTGCTTTCAGTAGCGCTGCCCACCGTATACGGGACACCTCTTTCCTAAATAGTAATGACGTTATTTATTAAACTAATATTTTAAAAATAAAAGTGATCCTGATTACTTTCTAGCCTTTGCAACTAAATCGGCAAACGATTGCTCCCATGAATACATTTTGATGACACGCATACCAGCTATGATTTCATTCATGTGTCTCAGCCGGGTATCTGTCAACTCAGCGGTTTTTGACCTAAGTATCCATAAATAATGACAATATAATAAAATTAATTAATTAAATATTTATTTACGTTAAATTTTTTAGATTACTTTACCTGACTTTTGAAATGGCGCTAATATTATTAACCGATACCTCAATAAACGGTTTATTAATAATGGGATTTAATTTTAATTCATTTTTATTAATCGATTGCTTTGTATCTGAATTTATTTCTTCTAACTGTAAAAATGTCTACAAAATCAAAAATAATTTTATACAAGGTACAATTGCAATAATAATATTAACGTATGTTACCTGTATCCTTTTACACGATACAAACACCTCAGCCCCAAGTTCAATACACCTAGGCACCTGGTATGTTACACTATGTCGCAATGTATTAAAGAATGTCATGGTAACAAAAACCGCTTTTGCCGTTAAAGTGTTCCCGGTCATTACGTATATAATAAAACATACAAATAGTATAATACGAGTGGCTACGAAATAAATGGACAAGTTAATTGCTTTCAGTAGCGCTGCCCACCGTATACGGGACACCTCTTTCCTAAATAGTAATGACGTTATTTATTAAACTAATATTTTAAAAATTAAAGTGGTCTTGATTACTTTCTAGCCCTTGCAACTAAATCGGCAAACGATTGCTCCCATGAATACATTTTGATTACACGCATACCGGCTATGATTTCATTCATGTGTCTTAGCCGGGTATCTGTCAACTCAGCGGTTTTTGACCTAAGTATCCATAAATAATGACAATATAATAAAATTAATTAATTAAATATTTATTTACGTTAAATTTTTTAGATTACTTTACCTGACTTTTGAAAACAATTTGCCCATAAACGCTTGGAAAAATANAGCCGGGTATCTGTCAACTCAGCGGTTTTTGACCTAAGTATCCATAAATAATGACAATATAATAAAATTAATTAATTAAATATTTATTTACGTTAAATTTTTTAGATTACTTTACCTGACTTTTGAAAACAATTTGCCCATAAACGCTTGGAAAAATATAAACACGGCCATCATGCCCAGTCCCACAAAACATACCCAGCCCAACTCCAAGTATATTATATATACTGCAAGCCCAGTTTGCAGCGGGGTCGAGAAAAAGTAGCTTAAATACAGTGTAAACTAAAAATAACAATAGTTNCGGCCATCATGCCCAGTCCCACAAAACATACCCAGCCCAACTCCAAGTATATTATATATACTGCAAGCCCAGTTTGCAGCGGGGTCGAGAAAAAGTAGCTTAAATACAGTGTAAACTAAAAATAACACTAGTTTATATGTCTGTAAAATTATTAATCTACTAGTTTAAAATTTTAAGATATTAATATACCTCATCGAAACGGTTAACATCGTTGGACATAAGGTTTACAATTTGTCCCACAGTTGTCTTACCCAGTGAGGCCCTGCTCAGTTTTAGTGCCTATGTAGGGAATGATATAAATAATTATACTTTCAGGAAATAACAATTATCAAGCTTACCTTTTTGTACATTAGCGTACAGCTGGCGCTACGTGCGCGCATACCTATCTGCATGACGGCCACCAGGTGGGGGTGAAATAGCTGTATAAATATGGCTGAGCACAGGCACACCCCCGCGGCCGACCAACAGGCCCAGTAGAAAGTGACACCGTTTTGACCGCTAAAATAATCAATGACAAATCCCAACAGCACCGGCTGAGCCACTCGTAGCACACACTCCTAACAATATTTTATTTAAAAATTTATTTTTATGTTAAATGTGCTTACTTCAAAAAATGCGGCACAAAATGGTGCGATATAATATTTGCCATAAGTCCAGAATAATGCTTTCCAAAACTTGGGAGATTTTTTAGCTTGCTCATAGCTCCAGTTGCTGGGTGATTTTAAAAATATAATTTATTGAATTTAATAATTATTTTATCATGCCTATTTATCGTACTTTTCAAGTTTCTTAACTATCCTTTGCGACTCGTCATGCCGTGAGCACCGGTACATGTCGTTCATGTCTAACCGGTTATTATGCCACCCGGTCCAAAATATTGGGTATACCCAGCTTAATTGTAAGGTTATTTATTAATGAGTTAATTTATTTTTAGTATTTAACAATATCATACCTTATTAATACTTTTTGGAAAAAGTTCATTTTGTCCCATGGCGATTTGCCAGTAATTTTAGCCTGCTCGTCCATTACAATATTTATTTATATTAAAATTGGATTTTTACAATATTATAGGATTTGTAAAATAAAAATACATTTATATAATTTGAGTAATAACATAGACATTTGTAAGTTATGAAAATCTTTTAACATTTTATTGTAATATAATTAAAAGTTTATCCTTTTATATACCGTTATGTCTCATGCGAAACCACGTGCTATAATAAAATAATAAACTGTCTATGTTCATTGTTTGGTCCATTAATGAGAAATATAATAAAATATAACAATTTGCACTAGTATTTTGATAAAAACTGTATTCATTATAATTGATAACTAGTACAGTATTATAATATATTAGGTCGTACACGTGAAAATAAGTTTGGCAAAACTTTAATAACTTTTTTGTTAAGAGTCGTGTCCAAAATCGGTAAACAGTATTATTAAGATCCATTTAATGCAGAACTTTCACACGGAACATAAATTTTTTAAAAATGTACAGTAATAGAAATAATGGACTGTTTGCAAAGGTCAT
>CAJPVJ010002036.1:0-14206 GCA_905397405.1 Oppiella nova
TCGTAGTTAATATTCAGGAATCGCATTCCTATGAGCACATACTTCATAGACGTCACCAAATTGTCCAAAATTGTCAACTATTTTCAGTGCACATCAAGTGTTTAAATATTTATCATTTTCAACATTTCCCGTAATGTGTTGTATAATAATGTAATAATACTGTAATAAAGTATTACGTCTGTAAAGTGTAATTTACTTCACAGTGAGGTCTCAGCATCCCATCCCTGTCTATAACTTGTCAGTGTATTAGTGTGTTAGAGGAGGAGAGGGAGAGAGAGAGAGAGAGAGGGAGAGAGAGAAAGAGAGAGAGAGAGAGATTTAAAGAATTCTGAAAAATAAGTATCATTATTATTATATCCTATAATATATTCATGAACTTAAAAAATTCTTTATAATATAGAAATGCATTTTATTTGATGACATAAACTCTATATAATAACAGCTAATTTGCCACAAAATTAAACAGCGCTTCTCTATCTTAATTAAAAAACATTTGATATATTCATACGTTTATTGATTTGATACCCGAGAGCTGAGACAAACATTTCATGCGATTTCATCGTAGTTAATATTCAGGAATCGCATTCCTATGAGCACATACTTCATAGACGTCACCAAATTGTCCAAAATTGTCAACTATTTTCAGTGCACATCAAGTGTTTAAATATTTATCATTTTCAACATTTGCCGTAATGTGTTGTATAATAATGTAATAATACTGTAATAAAGTATTACGTCTGTAAAGTGTAATTTACTTCACAGTGAGGTCTCAGCATCCCATCCCTGTCTATAACTTGTCAGTGTATTAGTGAGTTAGAGGAGGAGAGGGAGAGAGAGAGAGAGAGGGAGAGAGAGAGGGAGAGAGAGAGGGAGAGAGATTTAAAGAATTCTGAAAAATAAGTATCATTATTATTATATCCTATAATATATTCATGAATTTAGAAAATTCTTTATAATATAGAAATGCATTTTATTTGATGACATAAACTCTGTTATAATAACAGCTAATTTGCCACAAAATTAAACAGCGCTTCTCTATCTTAATTAAAAAACATTTGATATATTCATACGTTTATTGATTTGATACCCGAGAGCTGAGACAAACATTTCATGCGATTTCGTGCAAATATTTATTGACAGATTAGTTCATATAAGATATGTATAATAATATAATATTACATTAATATTTGTGTAGTCACTATACTGTAATACAAGTGCCGGTAATTTAATCACTGCCTGTGTGTCTGAGTCCTAAGGGAATGCCTGACCTTTATTTTGGTAGAGAAACTGTTTGTGTTTTATTATATGAGAGATAAATATTAATTTTTAATTAAACGCGATTCTCGTTATCTGTTAGAACATGAAAAATAAATAGTGTTTTCATGCTTTTGGAAACTAATTATTCAAATGGTTTGTATTTTAAGCCCAAATTATCTCATTTTTAATATTTAATGTAGAAAACAAACAAATGTAAACTTTTTTTAGTAAGGATTCCTACTATTCATAAGTCAATAAATTATAATTTATAACTTATAAATATCCTTAATTAGAAAATATTTCCGTAAAATCAATATAATATATTATATTTCTAAGCATTTATGTTTGGATATTAGATATGCTATGGAAGATATGAATAATTTATATGTCGAGAGAGAGAGAGAGAGAGAGAGGGAGAGAGAGAGAGAGAGGGAGAGAGAGAGAGAGCACTTAAAGAATGAAACGCTCCCTAAATAACAAATAATTTAATTATAATACAATAATAATAATAGAGTTTTATTATAAAATCAGTGAACAGTGTATAGTATATGAGAGAAGAGTGCAGAGGAAACACAAAACACACTCACAATACAAGAGTGTCTTAATTTGATTTATAAGCGATGGCACGAAATGCATAGATATTAGACATACTCTGAAGCTTCTCATCTCTTCGGTGGTGTAGCCGTCGTTGTGAATGATCTTCATTTGCTTGACGAGAGTACTCTTCCCACTCTCTCCTGTTCCCAGAATCAAGATCTTCACGACATTGCTGTCCAATCGGTGACATTCCTGTAGCTGTCTATCGATCTCTTTGCTCCTGAGGTCCGACTTTCGCTGTTCGCTGCCGGCGCTGTTGGCCAGACTCAGACACGTCAGACACGTACCCATCGTTCACAACATGTAATCATAATTATCCACAAAAGACTTTTTGTGTGTTTTGTTTGCTGAAAGATTTTTGTTGAACTTTTTATGTGCTGTTTCTGATTTAATGCCTACAATACACACGTAAAGCACAATAGAAAAACAAACATTATTTGACTTTTTATTATATAATAACTCTCTCTCTCTCTCTCTCTCTCTCTCTCTCTCTCTCTCGTTTGTGTTCGTGTGAATAGAGGGGTCAGAAAACCCTGACCACCCCCTCGTAATTCTCGTGGGTGAGGGGGGAGTAGTTTTTTCGCACACACTTTCTTACAGTAATTGAAGAGAGAGAGAGAGAGAGAGAGACTGTATTTTACTCTTTTATATATCCAACTCCTAAACGATTACACGGAGTGCCCTTAAAAAACTTATTGACTTTCAAAGACACATTTTTAGGTTATAAATTATTTTCAGTGGGATTTCGGGCGCACTAGTAGTTTAAGACATACACTCGGAAATCAAATAAAATATTAGTTGAGAATTGCTTAGAAATACTTTAAGTTTTTTGTAGATAAAAATAAAAGCGATTTTTATATACACTGTAAGATAAATGGCAGTGAAAAAGAAATGTTAATTTATGTGAAGCGCCTGTAGTTTGAAAACAATTGATAATATGATTGCTATATAAGTGGACATCAATCACAATCACATGTATCCAAAGAGATTCACACTTTTTATTATAGCTCTCTCTCTCTCTCTCTCTCTCTCACACACACACACACACACTCACTCATTCACTCACTTTAATCTCAATTTTAACACAACTTTTGCATACTTTTCAAAATAAAAGTTCAAATCCTAATACTATACAACTATTTTGACTAAAGTTTGGAAACCTAAAACTTTCTAGTAACTAGTAATTATTAATTTTATTAATATGACGTGGATATAAAACTATTATGATTTTTATTGTATTAGTAAGTATGAATTTAATTTGTATTAGATTGACATACCTTTCCTATTATATGCATCATTTGGTTCATTAGTTTCAAATAAATTTTTAAAAATAAATACAAAATTAATTTCAAAATTAATTTAATTCATGATTTGGTGACAAATATGAGTAAAACTCATAATAAGGACTCTTTTGACAGATTTGGTGCCGACTTATGTCAACACATACTGTCATACCTGAGCCCACAATTGAGGGACCGATTCCGATACGAATGCGTTTGCCGTCTGTGGCGGCGATCGGTATTCACGGGACAGACACGTCATATAGCTCTCTCTCTCTCTCTCTCTCTCTCACACACACACACACACACTCACTCATTCACTCACTTTAATCTCAATTTTAACACAACTTTTGCATACTTTTCAAAATAAAAGTTCAAATCCTAATACAATATACAACTATTTTGACTAAAGTTTGGAAACCTAAAACTTTCTAGTAACTAGTAATTATTAATTTTATTAATATGACGTGGATATAAAACTATTATGATTTTGATTGTATTAGTAAGTATGAATTTAATTTTTATTAGATTCACATCCCTTTCCTATTATATGCATCATTTGGTTCATTAGTTTCGAATAAATTTTTAAAAATAAATACAAAATTAATTTCAAAATTAATTTCATTCATGATTTGGTGTGAAATATGAGTAAAACTCATAATAAGGACTCTTTCGACAGATTTGGTGCCGACTTATGTCAACACATACTGTCATACCTGAGCCCACAATTGAGGGACCGATTCCGATACGAATGCGTTTGCCGTCTGTGGCAGCGATCGGTATTCACAGGACAGACACGTCTGGCCATCGGTTGCCATTCAAACCCATTGGAGCCTATCGTCAAGAAATGCCCAAACCTTACATCCATTGAGATCTGCAGTCTCTGTACTAATCATACCATCGATTTGATTACAAACCACTGCAACCGAGTGGACAGTATTCACGTGAACTGTTGGCTAAGTGTCGACGATATTCACAAACTGTTGGCAAAGTTTGGCGAAAGTTTGAAAAGTCTTGGTTTTACCGGAAATTACTATTATTTCGATACACTAGACGAGAATCCGTTGCTATTAAACTTGTGTCCAAATATCAGCCAGCTACGGTTTCATCACCGATCGCTTAATTCACAATATAATGAGTTTTTTAGCTTTAATTTATTCACGAAATTAGCGAAAATTCAATTTGATTTCAGTGTAAATGACGTGAAATTTTTGCGACAATTTGTTGATAGCTATGGGTTTGCGTTGAAATCATTGGACGTGAGACTGGAGGACAGTTGCCATACGACGTCCACCGCTATACTAATGACTTGTATATCAGAAATGCCGCAATTAATTGACTTACAAATTGTGGACTTGTATTACAATCCCGTAAACAACGAGACACTTGTGGCGCATATGATTCAAATCGGTATGAATTGCAGTAAAATCCGTAGACTTTCGTTGATGTCCACCGAAAAAGCCAACGATTTGTTCATCCAATCGACGCAAACATATAAAAAGATTTGCGAAAACTTTTCGCATTTAAAACGTCTGGATATTTGCGGATCAGTTAATGAAGAGTTTGTATTAATCGGTGGATTCAACCGAATAACACATTTGACACTTTGGATCAGGGAGAAATTAGTTACATATGACACTAATGTGAATAAATGCTATTTTGATAGTTTGCACCGAAATATGCCTAAACTTCAGTTTATCAACATTTGTATGAAACATATCACGGATTCCGTTCTCAATTCAATGACAAACCTCAAGAATATCCGAAAGATTGTGGTCTTTGGCAAAGAAATGTTCACTCAAATGGCTGTTAATAATGTGATCACAAAGTGTCCAAAACTTGTCGGCATTTTTGTTAATCCTACAGATTAGATTGTAATCAATATCTATATTATACTATTATATTATATTATTATATATTATATTATATTATACTATATCTATATTATCTGTAATATTATTAAAATTTAGATTATCACACAAGTTATAAATATCTATTGTTTTGTAAACTAATTAAATGTAAAGTAATTATTAATATAAAAATTCTTTATTATTCTAATATTGAAATATAAATACCTACGGTTATACTTAAATGTGTAAATACATTTTGTTAATTAAAGTTTCAAATATTGTATATTAAATAGTGTTTTTTATTTTAAAAACTCAATTTCCTAAGTCTCTCTCTACCTCTCACTCACTATTTAATATTAATGACAATAGTAATCCAATTCAATACAATATCTGTCACATAATAATACTATTGTTATTAATGCAAAATATTGTGATATACTTTTTTAACCAGATTATAGAGGGTGAGATAAAAAGTGACTATTTTTCATCAACATTTGCAAAAGTTAACACACATTAACATTGTATGTATTATAATAGGCTTTTATGATAAACGATCACTCGTTTCATTATCTTTGTTCACAAACTTCTCTCTATCTAACGATGTATTATATGTGCTCTCCATTTGAATTAATAATTTATTTTTACAGAAATATGTTTAAAATTAATGAATTTCTACGTATTAATGCATTTAGTTTTCACTGTTTTTCGCCGACTCTCTCTCTCTCTCTCTCTCTCTCTCTCTCTCTCTCTGAAAGCAAAGTTATATATAGTGTGTGAGAGAATGAGAGACAGAAAACTAAAATATTATGCGATAATGAGAAGCAATTTATTACGAGAGAGAGAGAGAGAGCAACTAAAAGAGCAGACAATTATCATCTGTAAAAGAGTGGATGAGAATTGTTTAGACCTTTCAGAAGGGAAAGTAGTGTCACATTAATGTGATACAAATTTTTGTGAACAAAACAATAAAATAAAAGCTCTGTTAAGAAGAATAATGTCATCCATTGAATTGATGAGAGAGATAGAGGGAGAGAGAGAGAGAGCTATACGAGAGAGTAAGAGGGAGAGGGGGAGAGCCATAAGAAAAATGAGAGTGAAATGAGAAATGATTGTTTCTCTTATGATCCTTACTTATGGCAAAAGCCATACGTTTTTCTCTGTCCCCAAAAATACACACAACTGTGCCGTCGATTGTATGCCATGTCTTACGGTCGGCCACAATAGAGTGACTCGTTTTTGAATAGCAAACAAATATCGGAGCAAAAAGAGTGTACAAAACCTAATACTCTCTATCCATATCTCCCGGCGCGACACCGGCACTAACCTCCCAGTGCTCTCACTCTCTCTCCCAGTGCACATCCCTTTGCTATGTATTTGTATGTATATATAGTTTGCGCGATAATTTGTGGTCTCTGGCAATGCCTGCCTAATGATCGGACACATAGTTATTATGTATGAGCGCCTCCATCCGAGATCATCAATCATATGGCTATCTATACGCCAGAAACCCATTGTCCTGTCTCTCAAACGCAACATTAACTTATCGGTAGTCCGCAAACACGGACGACCCTCCCGGTGCTCTATTGTAAGTGCACTACGTTGTGATCCGACAGTTCTGTTACCTCTCCTACCAGTGCCCCCATCGACAACACCATACATACAGAATATACCGTATATTCATTATACATATCTCTCCCTTAACTCTCATAGACTTAATGTCAAAATATCAGTGAATTATTGTATCGAATAATCAATGATTAAATTACCGACAATTTATCTTCTTTACCATTGTTTGAGGGGCTGGTATGATGGGTATGGGTATGACTTTTAAAGTTACCAGTCCCTTTTATATGAGACATTCAATAGCACTTTCTCCGTACTTTATAATCATCCGACCCTTTATTTGTATGAAAATTTTAAGTCTCTCTCTCTCTCTCTCTCTCTCTCTCTCTCTCTCTCTCAATGTCTTATCAATCGGTTAAGTCAGTGATGGAGAGAATTAATGCGATTGAATAGCATATCACATAATAAGCCAATAGTTTTGTGTTACTTATAAACTATATATTTGGCGATAATTTTTGAAAAATGATGGCTCGCCTGATCGATAGCATTGTATTTAATACAATATTATATAATATATTACTTATTATTATAGCATTTTTTGTGAGGAGAATGAAAAATGATGTGAAAGTAGAGAGAGAGAGAGAGAGAGAGAGAGAGAGAGAGAGAGAGAGACTTTGATATATTTTATGCACAGATTTCGTTTCGGTATATATTTCTAACGATAATAAAAAAGTTAGACATTATATGATAGATAGTATAGCCAACAACAAAAAATAGTTGTAATAAAAATATACAGATTATTAATAATAAATTTAGTGATGATTTAGTCTGGCTGAGATATTAATTACACGAATTGATGGCAAAACGCTTTCAGTGGACATTAATTTTGATTGATTGCCACCAAAAACAACAAAAACTCTACTATTATAACACAAAACCTTATTAATAATATTTTGCGAGACTTCTTATAATGGATTTTACTTTTATTTTTCAAAAATATTAATACATTTCTAGCCATCCATGTGTGAGTGGAAAGGGAGAGTGAAATGTCGGTCTAAGTTTGTAGGGCCGGTATGTTTTGGGGATTGAAAGTCATTAATATTAGATTAAATATTTTAGTTTCTTATATATAAATGCATTGATATATTAAATGTTATGTTTGTATTTGACTTTCAGATCATTACGTGTGTGTAAATGGTATTAAAAACGTCGAGTCCTTTAAACAATTTTCTCGTTGTGTGTATGCAATCAATCATCAAAAATATATTAATATATAAGACATGAATTCAACGCAAAAATCCTATTCAAGTGAAAGTATACGATGAGGTCAACGGTTTTGGGTCACAATCGCACTAATAGTCTAATAGTCTGATTGAATAACATAAAAATAAAAGCCCAGAATATTCTTATACAATATATACTCTGGGTATACGTGTGTAGCAGTAATTATATTGAGTTATTCACAAAGCGCACTGAATTTAGTCAATCATATCAACGCTACAAAACTGATGATTAATACACGGCTTAAACGTCTTAACGATTGTGTATTCAGTTATGCATTCAAACGACTATAAGAGGAGTCGCTTTCAAATTGTTTTTGGGCTCTCCTTTCGACTCCTTTCGCTCTCTATTAGGCTTTCACTTCATTCTCTCTCTCTCTCTCTCTCTCTCTCTCTCTCTCTCGACTGTCATTTGTGATGAATTGAAGCAAACGTCTCATTTGGGGCCGAAATGAATGAAAAATTTTTGCTCTCGTATTAAGAAATATCGTTCACTCGAGAGAGAGAGAGAGAGAGAGAGAGCAAATGAAATCTAGCAAACTCAAGCACATTTATTTGCATTATTGAACGCCAAAACGATTGCTTATATTATATATGATATGTTGTGTCCCGAAGTGATCGATCATCAGCCGTTCCGACCAAATGGCTCTTTGACTACCACTTTGACAGCGCCGTCAATAGAGGCCATCAGTTATCCGTGCATTAGATGCCAGTCCCCCATCACTACCAGCGCTTAATCATCACTAAATTGTATCCATGAAAATAAATTTTCAATCACTTTAAGTAAACAAAACAATTATGTTATGAAAACTTTATATACGAAAAACACATACTATTTATTAATATATGAAAAACTATTGTCTGTTAACAAAGCCATTAATGTTTGATATTTTTGTCTCAATTATGGATCTAATCATTAAAATTTTGTTAATATTAATATATATATTCCCGGGTTATTAACGCCAAAATTATATAACATTTTTAATATGCGATTCATTTATCAAAAATAGCACTTAGTTTTTGAAAGTTACTTAAAATATGTGTCAACTATTTTCAAAGATATTTCTCTCAAACGTATCATTAAAAGTGATGTTTAATTAGTAACCGATTATTAATTAACGTGTAAATCGTTTTGTAGCCTTTCCTTACGACTTATGTCAGCCATATATCAGGCATTTTAAGGTCAGCGCCGGGGACTGGAGTTTACAAACATTTTCCTTATTTTCTCGCAAATGATTGCCAATATTTTTAATCATACACTCAGCTATGGATATATAATTTTAATTAATTTATAATATAATTTATTATAATTCTCGAGTGAATTAATTTTTGGAAAATTAATATAAAATATTTTCTACTACTTAATCAAAATTATAAAAAATAGTTTATAATTATTTATTTGTATACTTATAACCCGGGAGTGCATTGCAAACACTTTGAACACACTTAAGGATATCGTCATTAAACACAACTAAAAAGCAAAAAGTTTTCACAAACACTACACTAAACAAAACATCCGTCAAATTATTTGTCAGACATTTGTCTTAAATCTCATGTATTTGTTTAACATATGATAAAAAATTTATCAAACATTTTCATAACCCTTTAAGAAATATACTTGATAATAATTCTGTAGTAAATGTGTTAAGTATTATAAACATCTCCCATACGATGGCAAACACATTGTATTTGACTTTCACTTATAGTTTTAGTATAAAAATTATGACAGATATTAGCAAAAATTGATTTATACCTCAAATAAAAACTTAATTTCTCGACAAATATACGACAAAATTAACTATATTTTAGCGATTAATCATAAATCTGTGGGCATTAGTACACCATAAAAATATACACAATTTATATACACTAGTTATTAATGATTTGTTAATTAAATCCGTAAAATACACGACCATTTCCTTATAGACAGCGCTTAAAGTTAATTAACTGTTAATATCGGAGCTCTTATTAAAACACAATAATTAATAATATTTTCATTTTTCGCGTATAATTTATTTCCCTTACATTCATCACAAATAATTAAATTCAATATACAAAATTGCAAAGTTTCATACAAAATGTATGATAAAATTTTTGTTCTTGTTGCTATTTGTTTGCAAAATATACACACAATAGTGTTGAATAATATTTAGCAACAAAAATACTATTTAATTTATCTCGGCTAATATATTATTCATTCAAAACAATTTATACGTATAATAAATTTATTTCTATATTTAATTACAAGTAAGAGATAAAAGTTACGATAAAAATACAAAAGCAAAAAAAATATAATTTAAACTCTCAAACATACGATACATTTTTAAACTAGAAAAATAATTTTCAAAAATCTAAATACAAACACAAAAATAAAAGTGTGTAAATAATTTTAATTATAACAAGTATACACTATACAAAATACAATTAGCATTATATTAAATTAATTCAATTCTGTATGTGTTTCGTAAAACAAATAAAATATATAATTAAGTGACTGCGAGAGAGAGAGAGAGAGAATGATATATTGGTATTAAATGGTGGCAACAAAACGGATTACTTCCTAACTTCTTGAGACTCATTGCCCATCAATACCAGAGCCGTGAATACCAGTGCCCATTGAGCGCCACATATAATTGATTTGCTTTAATAAATAACTATTTTTATTTTTGCTGCTAATCTATTGATTAGAAAAAGCTTATGGCAGATATAAAAACAATGAGCAAAACATATATAAAACAGTTGACCATTAAGTTGATTAAACACCTAAAATAAATTCCTGAAACTGTTAGTGTGTTTGGATTAAAAATTGCTTCAAAAAACAAAAATATTTATTTAATTTACTAAAGGATTTATTATAGTTTCACGAGAAAAATAATCTAAAACTATAAATAGATATAAATATATAATAATATACAATATATTTGGCAAAAGTTTTATCTATTGTTTATCGCAGTTGTCGTAATCATCGCCAATTGAATTGATCGGTTGATTGGATCATAAATTATGGGCTATTTATCCACAACTCGATGGACAGACACACAGAAAAGCCTAAGAAAAGTAATCAAAATAATTCACTCTCCCATTCCCATTGAATGGTACGTCCACCACATGTCTGTCCCTAAGTTATATGAGCCATGAAAGCCAGTCCTAAATCATGGTATTCAATAGCATCGAGAATATGATGCGATTTACGGCACATATAACACAAGCCTTTAATTTGCTGCCATTCCTGCCGGTGCTCTCGTTCGCAGCCATAAAAGGATTATCAAAGGATTACGCGTTTGAATCCAATTGTCCGCAACGGGTAGCCCACGAGGGGATAGGGAAGGACTGGTAGTGTATACACAGAGTCTGATAGTTAACGGATGTATCTTATAGTGGAAAAGAGAGACCGAAAAACTAATACCAAATAAAATGCACACAAAAGTTGTGATTACATACGAAATGAAAGGAAATAATCGCATATTTGTTAAGAAATAAATTCACTCAACATTTAAGCGCCGATTTGTCTGTCAATAGGACTTTTGTCAGTCTACTGAAAACCCCATTATAACATTGATTTCTCAATAAAATGCTTTCAAATATTATTTTTACGGCAAAACAATACAATAACATAAGTTTTTCTACACATAAGTGTATTTCCCATTGAATTCCTATGGCTAACGAGTAAGAATTGTAAGGGATTTTTGTGTT
Organism: Oppiella nova; assembly: GCA_905397405.1. Classification (NCBI taxonomy): domain Eukaryota; kingdom Metazoa; phylum Arthropoda; class Arachnida; order Sarcoptiformes; family Oppiidae; genus Oppiella; species Oppiella nova. Next base: position 11,521 of record CAJPVJ010002036.1, read on the forward strand.
CACTAGTAATTTGTAATTGTTTTTGAGATTTGTTTTTGTTTTGATTTCAAATCAATGCGAGAGAGAGAGAGAGAGATAAAAAAGCAAAAATAAAATTCTCGAGAAATGATTGAAAGAAATATTTTTTCACTTCAAAAAACTTTTGAATGGAAAAGTAGTGTACTTTACGACTCCACACACACTTCAAGAATATATATCTCCTTAAACTCACAAAAAGTAAATACAAGAAAAAAAACTCGAGTGTCTTAACCACCAAAAAACTGTTCAAAGCATACATACTGTCAATACATTTAACTCATGAATACATTTCTGGCAATTATTTTCTTGGTGTCGACGCGTGTGGTCTGCCGTTTGACTGACATCTCGCCATAAGAGCACCGGTTTCTTGTCTATCCATTCACTATATCTTTGAGTTTTGCGGTGATGAATGAGCTCTACCACCAAAAATGATTATCATTACTCTCTCTCTCTCTCTCTCTCTCTCTCTCTCTCTCTCAACAGTTAAAACAAACATCAAAAAGACCTGAGTATTAGGGAAACAGATAGGAAAACCTCTTTTTCAGAGATGCCGTTCCCTATATCTATCTGTCCTTAAGATTATGAATGCATTCCGTTGTCTGAGTGTTGAGTTAAGACAACACCGAAAATATTATAAACCATTTGATGATTACATCGACACAAACGACTAATGCATTTGCAAATGATTTATACATTAGTCTGTTATCAACACAAAATGTTTTCTAAAATAGATATTTTGTTCAAAAAACAATTTACTGCCAAAAGTTTGCATTAAATTAAAGCCAAAATTTATTACGATTAGTCTCATCATTTGTTTTAAATATAGTTTGAAAACTAGCGATTTGTTTATGAAAATACTGCTAATAAATCAAATGCTAATAACTAATCGCATAGTCAATGATATTAATACCGATATTTTGCATCGAAATTATTTGCTGAATATATTTAATATTCATATTTTCGGTGCATTTCCTTCATATCTGTGTGCCTTGTAATCAATAATTCAAAACCAGAATAATCTCAGAATAGTTCATAAGAGAGAGCAGATGTTTGGCTGAGAGAGAGAGAGAGAGAGAGAAATCAATGTCTAAATAAGCAATTTATGAATAATAAATAATTCGCTTATCAATACATATAAATCATATCTAAATATCATCTAAAAAATTATATAAACTATCAGATGTCTACCCACTCACTCAAACACACACATACAAAATACATGCCATACCCTCCCAGGCCATCAAACACACAGCTCAAACCGCACAGACATTTGGTGTCATTTAATCCAATGATTAATTTCAACAGTTATTTATTTATTTGAGAAAAAAACTTTGAATTTATTTTAGCAAAAATTATACAATATTTTCATCGTATAAATTACTCAATCACTTGACACATAATCAAACGCTAGATATAAATTTACCCCGAGTAATTAATGGTGTCATAAGTATCCCTATTAATCACGGCTATAGTGTGTGTCTATCAATCACTCATATTTTCGGTGCATTTCCTTCATATCTGTGTGCCTTGTAATCAATAATTCAAAACCAGAATAATCTCAGAATATTTCATAAGAGAGAGCAGATGTTTGGCTGAGAGAGAGAGAGAGAGAGAGAGAGAGAGAGAAATCAATGTCTAAATAAGCAATTTATGAATAATAAATAATTCGCTTATCAATCAATACATATAAATCATATCTAAATATCATCTAAAAAATTATATAAACTATCAGATGTCTACCCACTCACTCAAACACACACATACAAAATACATGCCATACCCTCCCAGGCCATCAAACACACTGCTCAAACCGCACAGACATTTGGTGTCATTTAATCCAATGATTAATTTCAACAGTTATTTATTTATTTCAGAAAAAACTTTGAATTTATTTTAGCAAAAATTATACAATATTCAGTAGCATATTTAATGAGTTAGTGAACTGTGTATTAGTTTGCGATCTATATTTAAATGGGGCTCATTAATTACCACAGTATTCATAGGGATAATTAGTGCCGATATCACACACAGATAGTTAGTGAGAAATGTATATTTATATTAAAATTTTTGCTACTTTTTTTGTTGCCATATGTATTAAATGTATAAAATTATATCTTGAAAAATATATATTTCATATTCACTCGTGTTTTCATTTAGAGAGAGAGAGAGAGAGAGAGAGAGAGACTTCCAAATCGAGAGTTTTTTCGTATGAATAAAATATTTATGAGGTTTTTATATAATATATTTGGTTTTTATTTTATTTATCTATGATTTCTGTGAAAAGTTTTTGATTTCTTATTTGCACTCAAAATGTTAGGATAAAAGGACAAGACTTTCAAATATATCATAAATAAATCAATCGTGAATTTCTTGCAAAATTTATACATTACTTATTCAACAAAATATTATATACGATATGATATCATATCGTGATTTATATATAAAAATTTCTTACATTTATTTCTCCAAATAAAAAATGTATACTTTTTTTGGTATTCATTAAGTTTTAAAAGTTACTTTTGATCTTTAAATGTTTTAAATAATAAATAAATTCCTATGAATTATAATAGAAATATGAATAACAAATGTATAACAGCAACAAAAAAGTATTTTTTAAACTAATCTAATGAATCAAATTAATAGTCAAAAAGATTATGAAAAGGGGTAT
>CAJPVJ010002037.1:3249-14206 GCA_905397405.1 Oppiella nova
ATTATATACACTGACAGGTGAGGCATTGAGCTATGGGTGCAGTGGGATCGCCTTAGCCATTTCGTCCAGTGGTCTGCCACAGGCGCCAGTCATTCTGTTTGGAAATGAGGGCCAGAAAAGGGAATATTTGGGACGAATGACCGGTTCGGAGGTGTTGTGTGCGGCCTATTGTACGACAGAACCGGGCGCTGGCAGTGATGTGGCGGGTGTTAAGACACACGCCGTCCGGAATAAAGACGGAGACTATGTTCTCAACGGCCAGAAGATGTGGATCACTAACGGAGGGGTCGCCAACTGGTACTTCGTGTTGGCGCGCACTAACCCCGACCCAAAAGCACCCCCGAGTAAGGCGTTCACGGGTTTCATCGTTGAGGCCAACAGCGCGGGTGTAGTGCCCGGACGTAAGGAAGACATGTTGGGTCAGAGGGCGTCCGACACCCGGGGCGTCACCTTTGAGAATGTGGTCGTCCCTAAGGGTAATGTGTTGGGCGAAGAGGGTATGGGTTTCCGTATAGCTATGGGTGCGTTCGATCTGACGAGAGCGCCGGTCGGTTGCGGAGCCGTGGGTTTGGCTCAGCGGGCGTTTGACGAGTCCGTCAAATGGTCTTTCGAGAGACACACGTTTGGTGTGCCTATCCGTGAGCACCAGGCCATCCAATTCATGTTAGCGGATATGGCCATCGGTATCGAGACGTCCCGTATGGCAGTGCAGAGGGCCTGTTGGGACTACGACACCGGCAGGAGGAACACCTACTGGGCCTCTATAGCCAAGTGTTGGGCGGGAGATGTGGCCAATAAAGCGGCCGCAGATGCNGACACCGGTAGGAGGAACACCTACTGGGCCTCTATAGCGAAATGTTGGGCGGGAGATGTGGCCAACAAAGCGGCTGCAGATGCGGTACAGATCTTCGGCGGCGCCGGTTTTAATAAGGAGTATCCGGTGGAGAAACTCTTGAGAGACGCCAAGATATACCAGATCTATGAGGGAACCGCTCAAATCCAACGCATTATCATTGCCCGCGAATTGCTTTCTGAAGCCAAAAAGACTTTATAATCTCATAAACGAGAGAATTATATCATTATTATATATTATATTATAATGTATATTTAATATAGGTACTATATTATACTGTATGAATGACATATTAAAGTAAACATTTTTATCTCAAATATCATTAGCCGATAAAAATTTCTTTTTTATAAAAAACATTTTAAAATTATAACTTAATATTAAATCTATCATAGTACTGTAAACCCGAATATGAAACATTTTTTTCAAGAATTTTATAAGACCTATAATATTTATACTACTTCTATTGTACAGTACCGTATAATAGACTGTTTGTAGGTATAATCCATAGACTGAAAGGCATAATCTATAGCATCCTTTCCCTATAGCTCTTAAATCACGCTATTGTGTGCATTGAGCGAGAAGTCCGCACGCAATCATACCTTATATTAGATAAAGTTCTCAAATAAACAATACATTTATTACTTAAACACAAACATAAATAAACGATAAAACACAAAACCATTCATTTTGACCACAAATATAATAATTGAATAAACAAACTAAATATAAGTGTCTTATATAACTGTAATGCCATACTCACTAGAATTATGTTTTTTATTATTTCAAATTGGAGAGAGAGAGAGAGAGAGAGAGATTTATGGATATACAATTCATTTTGATTAACTTTTATAATCTGAAAACTTGAATATTAAAAAATTTCAAATAATGTATATACTACTTTTATCATTAGATTTAGTCAATTAATTAACTTGATATTATGAATAATTTATGAAATCAATTACAGAATCTGGATTACAAAACAATAAATATAATAAATTTTGGTAATTCAATTCAATTCAATTGACGCAAACGCTGTAATGAGTTCACTCTAAGACTACAATTATAGGATTTTTCGTTTATTTCATAGTATAGTATAAATATACTATACTCTTTAACTTTTTATTTCACATCAACTCAAAACATTACTATACAGTATATTGACGTAACATATTATATAAGGAATATTTATACAGTTCATATGAAATATCTATAAGAAATTTAAATGGTGAATTGTCATACAAATATATAGTTAACATGTTTGGTTGTGTATGATTTGAAAGCCATATATTCACGTTTTAAAAGTATTAGCTCTTCATTTAATAAATAAGTTTTCTGATACTTCAATTTAAATTAATCAAAACACTTTTATTTTATAAAATTTAAACAATATTTTGATTGTTAAGTAATAAGTTTATTTTTCTCCTTGTTTATTAGTCTCACTGTTTGTCATCTGTCAAAGTTATTTCAACTTATATGGTATATTGTTACTGGTTCATTTGTTATTTAACCAATCCTTAATATTTATTATAAGTAATAACCATTCGTACAAGTGATCATTAAAACATTTATACGGTTACACAGGTGAGTTTGAATTTTTATTCACATATTTTCATATCAGACATTATATTAAAGAATATAATGATTATAAATTTATATCGATATATTATTTTTATTTGATTTTAATTTGACAATAAATATTTCGAATTTTAGATTTTATATATTTTGTGAAATTCAAACACATTTATCAAATCTTGATTAAATAAAATTTGAAAAAATCTTCTGGTTATATTACAAGATAGGTACTACCTTTAAGGTAGTTACAGATATCAAAATAATAACATTAATAATTCCCACGATTTTTATCCATAACATACAGTATAAAATCCTATTGACAAAAATGATTTATCAGTCACTATTACAAATGTAATTTTATTATCAACACTTTCCCTATCATATGCATACAAGTTATATAATATAACGGATTACCTCTAAGGTTAATGTTTTATCTTCCATTACCTCCATTGCATCTAGTCCATTTTTGGACTTAATATTTAAATTAATGAGGTTCTTAAAATTTATGTCATCAAACTTTCAGAATATGATATAATAACTTTATTATCAAATCGTAAAATGTCCAAATTACTCGCTAATAAACGAAATAATGTTAATATTTGACAACCCAAGTCTTTTTCAAAATCCTTGTAAGTTATGTAAAGAGTGATTTATTTCAAACTAAGGATTACCTTTAAAAAATTAATATATTAAATCAATGAATATATAATAATACTGTATATGAAAAGTATACCAAAATGTTCATAAATCATGAATGCCATAAAATGTTTAAATGTGAGGACATATTTCAAAAACGAAGAGATCCTTGGTTTGAAATGAATCGCTCTTTATATATATGTAGAGAATCTTTTGTAATAAAAATTTAAATTTAATTAAATGTTATGGATAAATTTAAATGTTATGGATAAATAATAAATTGATTTTTATTTAAACTAAGAATTGTTAATTGTAATATTTTAAATTTAACGTTTCGAAATGTTCAGCAAGCTTAATACTTAAATCCAGTAATAATAGAGAATAAACATTCTAAATGTGAGTAAAATTTAAATGATTAATTTTGAATTGTTTAATTGCTAAACAGCATTAATTTCTATGCATATTTTGAAAAGCAATTTCAAAAAACAAATCATTTAGTCTTTTTACAATTACTAATTCTTTTCATATATGAAGTCTGGAATTCTATGATTTCAGGAATTCTATGATTCTGGAATTCTACAAGGTACAGGGTAGAATCTTCAGATTTCCCATAGATAGTACTTTAATATTAAATTGTAGATCTCCATTGCCAGCTTATTATCTTATTTAACCTCAATTACCACTTTTATCAGTAATTTTATCATAATAAATACGGTATAAACGTGATTATCGCGTCGTGATATATCAATTTTATAAAGAATTTTACATAGATTTGAAATATGTAAGTAAAAATTGTTAAATCTAAAATTTTAATAAATATAATGCGATTTTAAAGATTTTAAAGCAATAATCTAACCATTTTGGGTGGTAACGACGTATTTATTAATTTTGTTAATACCTTCGTATTGTACGTAAAATTCTCTGTAAAATTGATATATTACATGTTGATATTTTATATATAAAATTTCCCAATAAAAGTGGTCACTGTGGCTGAAACCGAGGCAACAGACAATATAAATTACATATTCAGGCTCAGCATTGAATGAAATTGTACGATAATTTAAAGTTTCCAATGATTACTTTATGTTCTCTCTAAAAAGTATCTGAATACCTGGGCATTCTAGCCCAGGATGACTTCCAAATTGAATAGGTTTAGACTAGGGTAGATTTTAATAAAAATAGCGTAAAAATAAGTCATTTGTATGAATGGAAATAAACAGTGAAATGAGTGGAAGAAAGTAACTTTTATAGTAATAATAACTTATTAATATAAGTAATAATAATAACTCTAATAGTAACTTTTTATAAAATTGTATTTATTTGGTGCTTGTCTCTATTTGTGGGTTTTTTCTTGACACATATGAATGTTATCATATGAGTTAGCAATACTGTATAAGAAAAGGTGACATCAACTCTATGAGTAATGTGAATAAAAAAATTCTTATAAATGTTGATTTCACTGCTATACAGAAATATATTGTATTTATACAGTGCTATATTGTAAGCAGAGTTTAAGTCCCCCTTTTATATATTCCACTTTCATATATTAAAATATTTAGAAGTTGCATGATACATTTGGAAACACGCTTTAAATGTGGGATAAAACACAGAGACTAACATTTACGGATATTTGAATTTACATGTTTTAAAATGAATTTATTCATTGACTACAGCATATTATACTGTACCAATATAGGTAGTCTAATTCAAACATTAATTTATAAGGAATATTTATAAGATATTTATTAACACATAAATGTATTAAATACAGTATAAGAATATTTAATATATTTAATAAAGCCTGATGTTAGTCATTAAAATTTATTATATACAAATAACTGCATTATAAGTTTATTAATAACTTATATGTAAATGGAGACTATTCCTTATTTATGATTATGGCTTTATGATTAACAAAGCAGACCATATAATGTATAAATATATGCATTTAATTAATAAAATCATATTGTATTGAATGGGTGGGTTGGGTGGATTGGGTGGGTGTTAGAAACATGAGAATTTTCTACAATATCTGCTTGTACAGTATGAAACATTATTGATACATCTTAAAATGCATTTTAACTTGAAATTTTTAATATAAATTGTTTTTTGATGTAGAAAATCATTTTCTATTTATTTATAAGATTTATTTGTTTACATTCTAATTTAATTTTTATGTTTTAAAATTTATTTAAAATATAGATTATTTTCAAAATAAATATTACATTTAGCAATATGTACAGCGTTTTACAATTACTGAATAAATAAACTATAAATGTGACCAAAATATGAGTTTTCTATTATCACTGCAAGTATTTTGCATTTCACAGTAAGTTTCGTATATTGTATGCAGACTTGATGTAAGCCCACAAATGGGTATGACAAATTATGAAAATTAAATAATTTATATTTTGAAAATTACTTTGACATTAAAATACATAATAACTTAAATAGCCTACTTTTTATAATATGAACGATACCTAACTAAACATAAAGGATTTCTTTATTGAGACAGTAAATGTATCAGTGTGAGAATTCAATTTTACACAATACAATTTATACGATTTGGTTTATTGATTATCACTTTGTTATTTATATATATATATATATAGTATACCATACTTATGAAAAGCTAATTTTATATTAAATTCTATATTAAATCCCTACATACTAAAATTTAGGGATTCAAACTAAATATTTAAATATTGAAAAAAACCTACATTCTTACGAGCAAGTTTTTTTTGAACTTTTTTATTATATTAGTGTATGTATTTGGATTTATTAGTAAAATGAAATGGCATTTCATAAATTATATTAATTTAAAAAGTTTTAGGTTAATCTAATCAAACAAAACAGAATATATAATTTTGATTATAAATAATTCTTTAATAATTCTATTATTATTAGCTTTGATTTGCGAAAAGTGTTGTTAAACTACATAATAATAAAACAATAGACGAATTCATATAATAATGTACTCAACAAACGTCAAACACAATGAAAGGATGTGCTCCAAACATATGGCATTCATCACAAAAGCATTCATACTGTTTACTATTGCTTTCACATTAATTGATGCTCAGGAGGAACAGGTATTTATAGCATAATTTGTGTCAAATAACAAACTACAAAAACTCTTTGAATGAAAAGTTTTGCAAAGAAAAAGATAAACACTTAACAGTTAGTACTGAAAAATTTTAAACCTATAGAAGACATATACAGTTGAAGTGAAATCAATAAAATGATTTTCAGTGAACATATTCTGTACGTAAAGACTCTATACTAAAGATAGTATTGAATGAATGAAATACTTATTTTACTCTTCAATGAATGTTTGATTTGAAATAAAGGTTTAGAGTATTGGCTCCATTGGGTTGCCCTCACATAAGTAGACATATTTTATATCAATCAATACTTATTTTTATAGTTTTAAGCTTAATATAAATTTATATTTTTGACGTTAAAGTTATAATATTTTAATCTCTCAATCATTTTAACGAATAAGTGATTATAAAAGTTATAAAAGAAATAAATGTTAGGTTTTATGTGTAATAATTTTAATGAACCCACATATGATGATACAATTACAAATTACGATTTATATATATTATTTGTTACAAGTACTGTAGCTCTTATGTAAGAATATTGCTAAAAGTTAGTCACAATAGTAGACAAATGGCAGATAAATGTTTTTACAATGTAATTAAACATTACAAACAATATACTTGTTTTGAATACAGATAGGAGACACAGGTTTGGGTGAACTCATAGATCTAAAGCGTTCAGCGTTTTTGCCGTCTCGGGGTCGCAGGTTTTGGTCAATGTTTGACTGGAATGACAGCACGAGTGGAGAGAAGAGAATGTCGAGATTCCTACCAATGAGGGGACGAAAGGCCGGCTTTTTGCCGATGAGGGGCAAGAAAATGAGTGCCAATCCATTGAATGACGAGTGGACACACACTCATCCACTCTATGACAACACCGACAATACCGGTACATATGATATGATGGCATCCATTCCCCTCAAAAGAGCGGCGTTTATGCCCTCGAGAGGGAAGAAAGCATTTCATGCGATGCGCGGAAAGAAATGGTCGCCAGAAATGGTTTCGGATGTCAGTTATTATAAAGATTATAATAACCGTAATAATCATAATAATGCTGTCGAATACCCTTTACTGTCTAATAATCAAAGACCTAATGTTTACCATTTTATAAGATAAACATTTCAAACAATTGTAGACTTTATTTCTAAATGTATTCATCTGTACTCCACTTTTCATTGTTAATTTGTTTCATTATTTCCATATACTGTACACTATTTATTATTATTATTATTATTATTATTATTAAGTTTATAGTAGTTTATAGTATTATTACTTAAAATATATCAAAACATATAATTTTGTTGACCATAATTGCCCAGGGTGGTATAGGTGTATGAAGTCAAACGGGAGCAGTCACTATGAATTGCAATTTGCAAAGAATGTCTGTACAGTATTGTAAACTATATGACACCAATATACATTAATTTATTAAAATAAAAGTCACAAATAGTGTTTACGTATTACTCAGAAAAAGTTATAAATCTTAACTTTTAAATGTAAAAATAAGTTGAATCAAAACCATGTGACTCTTTAAATGACAACTGACCTTCGTTGTAACTGATGTCAAATGTGTTATATCATGAAATTTTACAGTAAATTTTACATGTAAAATTAATTACAATTGACTGGTCAACTAGTGGTAACTTATATCCAATGGACTCACTTATATTCATTACTTATATTACTGTAAATATCACTGTAATTAGCAATAACATCTGTGCAGTAAGTACATTCAAACATCTTAAAAACTGCTAAATTAAATTAACTACCGGTAATAGAACAGTATTTTTAGAAAATATAAGCACAATGTAAAGGTTGAATTGAATTTATTCATATTTAAAGACCCTGTTCACTCAACCGAAGCTGATTTACAGTGAGAGAGTCTATTAATTATATAAATTACAATTTTATAAAATGTTGAAAGATTTGCGATCTATAATAGAATCTGATTATAATCTAGAACCCTGGGCAATTAAATCAATTATTTATTTATTGATATATTTATTTAATTTAAGTATTGTTTAAAATTATAAATAGACCAATACAAATATCTTGTAAGTAAATATTTTATTCATTTAATTCTTGAATTTTATTTAAAAATATTTTTGAATCTGAAAATATTAAGATAATTATTTCTAGTAATAAATTGAACCAAATTGTTTTTGGTATACAGTTTAGAAATTTTCATTCGTTTGTAGAAATTCTTGAAAAGATTTTGTTAATAAAGATGCTTTCAATTTGAAATGATTGTTTATTAATTATTAATTATTATGATAGTATAGTTCTATCATTTATTTTACTCACTGATATAGCTTGGATGGTTAAGTACTACCGTAGTATTAAATTTAAAAATTAATGGACAAATAGACAATAATTAGGAATGAAAAATAATGTAATTAAAAGTAGGTATTATAAATAGTGGCTATGTGTATGACTGTGATTAATACAAAACTTATTCACTATTTTAATCAGTTTTTGGTTTTCAATATTTTAATCCTTTATAATAATTTTAAATAAATATTCAATTGATAAAACAGTCAAACCTTTATTAATCGATGAAAAAATATATTATGAATAATAAAATTTGCAGAGTAATCAACAAATTTAAAGAAAATTGTAATAAATAGCCACAATTTTATCAAATGAGTATTTATATAAACGAATATTCATATAAAATTATAAAGAATTAATATTTTTGAAAATCAAAACTGATTAAATTAATGAATGTGTTTTTATGAATCACATGGATACATGGATACACTTAGCCCAGTTATAAAAGCCCACTTTTATCCGTATTTATTGCATTCCTAACCATAATCTACATGAAGTAAGCCTTAGATTTGTGAAATAAATTGAATGACAACTTCGGGTCTAAACCTCTATCTCATAATATTTGTTGTAAATCGTGAGGACTCTGGTCTGACTCATCACATCCCCGGCCATAGCCTTTTCTTTCAGTTTTAAACACAGTTTACAAATTAATGTATCTTGAGTAATTTAGAGATTACAGTCAAATATGTGAGTAGTTTTTTAAAATAAGTGACTTTCATTTAAAACCTTGTTATCTAGGTGAATTCAAATAAGAAAAAATATATCACCAAGTACTACATTCATCTGTTGCTAAGTCCCTAAAGACACCCATAAGTTTAGATAACCCAGTTAACTTTAATTTAAAATTTACAAAAGTTAATAGTTAGCATAATGATGGTATATTATTTATATATATAATATAAAATATATTGGTATATTATAAAATTATAATCTAATGATTATTAAAATTATATATTTTCCGAAATAATAGTTTTGAATACAATGAACATTTAATATGAAATGTATGTCTAATACACAACGGTCCATGAATAGAGTAGATAAATTAGTATACAGTACATCGTATATAATTGATACTGCTCATAATCAATGAATTCTTATAGGGTTTAAGAAATGAGGCCAACTGTCCACTCAATGTTCATCCCATTCCTACTAATATACGATGACGTATAACGAGTGGGTTTAGCCATAAGTGTTAATCGCTATTATGTCTGACATTTATTTTATTGTATTTACTTAACCCTCATTTATAACACTTGAAATCCAATTCATTTATTAATTTAATCCCTAAATTAGTCTAAAAAATAATATAATTTATAACTATTTGACTTTATTTGTATTTGACATTCAATATATTACACACGACTTACGTATACTTTTTAAAATGTTATACTGGAGTTACCAAGTACAGTACAGTACAGTACAGTATATTTAGGTTTCTCTCTTCTCATGAAAAAATATTTATTAGAAAATTCTGAGAATTACATTATACTAGTAATGGTGCGGTTTGTGAAACACCTCAGATCTACTTTTTATTCAATATTAAAGCAAATTGCTTAATTTGTAAATAAAATACTATTTAATTTATTTATAATTAACATATTTAATTGAATAATATTTATTTATTTGGTTATTTAATCCTGTATAATTTATTGTTAGGCTTAATTCAAATCATTTGGTCATGTATATATTAATATTAATAATAATAATATCATTACTGTTTGAATTACATATACGTATGTACCTGTGGTTTGAACAACCAGGAGTCCATATGTGCTTTTGGAAAACACTTTAGTGACAATAGTAAAGCATAGAAGTAATATGAAAAGCATTAGATTCACAACTTACTCACTTTACTCATTTATACAAATATATTATATTAAAATGTTTAATCGTAAGCTATAAATTTAAAGATTATCACTACATTACTATATTTTCTATGCTTTACGATTGTCAACAAATTGTTTTCAAAAATATACTGACAATGCGGGGTCATCGGCTGTACAATTCTTAAATAAATAAAACCTACATGATTATATAGGTTTACCATGCTAAATTAAGAATATCAGGGTCCGATAATCTATGGGAAGGTGGTCTGGTCATAATCCAGTGGTTAAGTTTCCGATAATCGCACAATTTTCAATTTAATTGAATAATATTTATTTATTTGGTTATTTAATCCTGTATAATTTATTGTTAGGCTTAATTCAAATCATTTGGTCATGTATATATTAATATTAATAATAATAATATCATTACTGTTTGAATTATAAAGTGGATCAATAAGTTCTGCAACGATCATTTGTTTAATAGCTCGTTTATTAATTGTACCTAAAATCTATACTCTGGCACACTTATAGTTCATTATCAGGTAGCCATGAAAAAACAAGAATATTCTGTGTGACATCAAGAATATTCTGTGATAATGGATGATATACTGGACCCATAGTCAGCGCATAGATTG
>CAJPVJ010002038.1:0-14205 GCA_905397405.1 Oppiella nova
GAACTAGAGGTCACAGGACAATATAAATTACATAATCGGACTCAGCATTAAATGAACTTTCATATCCAACCAAAAAATCCCGATTGCCAGCTTAGCCAGATCCTGACAGTCTTCTTTAAGATACATTTAAATGTATGTGGCTATTACTTCTAATGATAATATTGTAGCAAGCTAGTTTTTTTTTAAATTCTTATATAATAATTATAATTTAATGGTACTTGTTAATTTATTTTATATACAACTTGCTTTTTAAAAATAAAGTACAGTTTATTATTTAAGAAAATAGTTTTATATTTTTACTACAATATTCATATTATCTAATTTAATACACAAATAACATACAGTATAATTTTATATTACGTTACACTTTGCGTACTTTCCCGCAATACATAAAGCATAATAAATTACTTTTTGAACATTATGTTAACATGTTTCCGCCTACATTTACCAAGCTCATTGTTCTTAATAGTTAAATTAATATTACTATTTTGAATTGAAAGCAAATTAACCTTGTCAATTCGTTTGTAATAATTATTTTTAATTTTGACAAATATTTGTCGCATAAACTCCGTAAACATTATAACAGAGAACCCGAACCATAGGCTCACGACACTCGCCATAAGACATATATACTCCTCGGCAGACATCTTAAGGGATATCTCGTAGAAAACCTGGGGCTCTGTTGGTGCCCTCAATAAGATACTATACGTACCTTTTGGTTTAAACTCATTGTAAACTTGGTCAGTTTCTACGTCCAGTTTATAGTACTCCTTATAGCAATCCGTGCGTTTAGGGCACGATTTGTTGCACTGATATAATAGCCGTAAATATAATTTTGTATCAGAATTAAATTTTACATTTAAACTTGTATTGTCTATCAAAATATCAGCTGGGTAATGGCCAGACCAGTGAAAATATGAAGTCAGCATGCACTTTGTGATGCACTTGTCCCTGGTGTCCGATGTTGAACATTTGATGTAGCTAGATAGGGGATATGTGTACTTTACGATAATCTTGCTATAGCTCATCCTGCACATATTATTACCAGTGGCGTTTATGTATTTTAAATTATTTATTATAACCTTTGATGTAGTTTCAGTATTAGAGTGAATATTAATGTGAAATGATTTATACGTTAAATGTACAGGATTTTTTATATTTACAATGTACACGTACATAACCCCGGATATAATATTAGCAACATCAATTTTGTACTTTTGTGATGTATCTTGGTCATTAAATAATTTAATACAATACTGATCCATGTTAATGCCGATTTTATACGGGCTAACCTTGGTGCAGTTGTGATAAACATGTTTTATTATATTCGAAAAGCTTGTATTTTGAAAATTTCTCGGTTTCATTTCATTATTATATACTTTGCAATCAAATATATCTGCCGGAGCTCTCAGTAATGCCAACTGTTCACCGATTTTTACATTATTTAAATAATTCAATAAAATCGCAGGATCATTTTTAATTGTCGAATCAACAACATTAATAAATTGTTTGTTTAACTGGGTAGTTTTATCCACACATAGGGTTAGCCCGGGAATCGTTATTTTACTTTCAACTTCGTATCGCACATTAGTAGTGGTTTCGTACGAAAAGTATAACAAACTTATCTTGTACGTTTGATACATACATCCCATTAGACATAGTATATAACAAATAAAGTTATATAATTTATTTCCAATGATACCTAGCTTCATAATTACTTATAAACTTTATAACTATTTCTAAATATAATAATTTTCAATGTTATGTGAATATGGTATATTGAATTACATACACTTTATATTACACTTTATGTTATTTTGTATTTTATTGATATATTTTTAGATATCTATATAAATAAGTTGATTAACTGTATATTTAATGTACAAAATAAATATTTTTGCCAAAGTAATAATATTATATAATTATAAGAAATATAGATTTATTTACAAAACTTTTTAATTTAATATTTTTAGGTTTGTGTAAATATAAAAATATTACATATTTTTTTTGTAATTACAACAATCATAGGTTGTTATTTGTAATAAAATATAATATAATTATTACGGTATATGAAATAATTAAATCAATAAATAATTTATTTTGTATTTTATTTATACTATTAAATGTAATAATTAGAATAAGTAAATTGATTATTATTTTTAAAAATTATTTTAACAAACCTATTAACATTCAAACTTAGGTCCCAAAGACTGTATGCACCCGAACACCACAAACTGTAACCGTTTCGTGAAGTGTACGGACGGGTATGTGGCATATGACTGGCCCGGTCCGGGAGGTCTACAGTGGAACGACTACCTAAAACTCCCTGACATTTATGAATATTCTGAACTCTTTGATCACCTTTGTCCTTTAAAAGAAACTGACAAAGTTTAATTAGTTTAGAAAATATTAAAATTTTTATTAAATTATTCCTAAATAATGTCTTTTTTAATAATCTGACTAATCATGATTGCAATTAGTTACAATAATTACCGTTCATTGCATTGTGTAACCTTGATATCCCAAAATATTATTTGTAGGAAATTGCATGAATATTTTAAAATGTTTGCTACAATATAAATGTAATAACATTACTTAATTAATTATTGTTATAGCGTACACCATTATGTATATTTTATTGTACTAAAAACTGTAAATAAAATTATTATTTTTTTGAGTGCTTTAATGAATCATTAACTTACCGATACCATGGTGATATCCATAAGAAACATATTAAGAAATACGAAATATTTATATTACTATAACATAATTAATATCGTTAGCATAATTAATATTAATTAGGTGACACATTAAGAAATAATATATTTTACAGTAACATAATAATTATTGTTTGCAAAATTGGTATTACTTATGTACATGTCAAAGAATAAGTACAATATTTCATAATTAAATATTTGGGCATAATAATTAACCTTCATTAAATATATACTTGTAGCTAGAATTAAAATTTATAAACCTGCTATATCATACTGTTATATTAGCACATATTGTATTAAAATTATAAATTAGTACTAATTTAGCATTTATTTATTTAATCTATCTTACTCACTATAATGCCTTTTGATGCGAGTAAATGTATACCACGGGAATGGCGTATACCGGGCGCCGACATTCACCTCTATCGCATTGGCTTATCACTATTTTACCCGCAATACTACCACTATAAATGACATTTATTTTACAACCCTATCATCATTACAATTATATTAAACACCGTATTTTGGAAATCAATGTTTTTTACGTATATTTACGTTAGGGGGCGTTCAATAGGTATGTGCACTAATAAATATATTATCCATACCCAGCAAAACTTTCAAAAACATTACATATTGCTTACAATTACCATATCAGACCTGAATAATAAATACTTATTGATTTGTCCCATTTTATTTATTGTGCTAGGTACTTTATGGCACATATACATGGCTAACACCGATTTTTATATGGGCACAGGGTGCACCTTTAACATGCTCTTAGTCGCGTTCAATTTATTCGCATTTATATCCATAATATTGAATTACTACAATTATAAGCAAGGTATTCGACCGTATGATTTACGTGTGTTTCAAATGCTGTCCGGTTTAATATCACCAAGAACTATTGGAATTAACGATGAGTTGGTAATCCAAAGATTATCCAAAATTTGTCGTATAATTTTGCTTATGGCTAAATCTTCAGCAAATTTTGCGCCATTTATGGGATTTTTATATTTATTTAATACGTTTGCAATGTCCGGTGATTATGTGTACGCACTTTGTGTCGGTATCCCGCACTCAATATATTTATGGATTTGGTGTATACATGTTACAAACATTTCAGTCTATCAAACTGCTTACTATCTAATTATTAACTACTATCTGAATTCAAAAATTACGTTAATTAACCAAGATCTTAAAACACGTTTATCGTCAAGCAGAATATTTAAAAGTTATTCATTTGTTAGACATTTATTACAGGATTTAAATGGTATTTATATGGAAGTATCCCAATATAACAATAATATTGGGATAAATATTTAGCTGGAGTGTGGATATCGTTTAGCTTGTTAATTTGCTACTTTACACGTATATGGTTAGTTGGCCCCGTTAATTTATTATATAATGTTATAGCATTTAATATGTCGATATTGTACACCGTCTTACTTCTATACATTATCCATATATCTGAAGCATTATATTCGAAAGCTAAATATACTTACAACTTGCTTAATTCATTAATTACACATTTACCTAAAATGTCAACTTCAAATATACTTAAGGTAACTTAAATATTTAACAAAGTTATGTAGTTGCCCCTTAAAGTTTGTTTCATTTGTATTGGAGTAATTATAAAAAATTATATTTAAATGCTATACATATGGTACAAACGTGTTTAGGGGGAACCACACAACTCAATGTAATTGAGTTTCACTTGTTCATACAAAATTATAAATTGTAATAAATTTTATTAGATTTTAAATCTAATTGAAAGAATTAGTAAAAATAGGATTGGATTTTATTGCTGGAAACTATTCATTATTAACAGGTTTCGTGGATATGAGGTAATTATTAATTATAAATTTAATTGTTTAAATACTGTATATACATGATAATTTTGTTTATATTTGCATTGACAGATTATCTCGATGACTGTTTTATTGTTTTTAAGGTTATCCAAATAGAGAAAACCTTTATAAACAGACTTTTTTGCTTACTATTTATATGAATTTCAACATTGTACCTAATAAATAACTTTTATAGAAATAAATTTGATTAATTACATTTATGATAATGATAAATAATGAATATTAAACATATACAATAGACAAAATTAACATATTATTTATAAAATAAATAATGTAATTTTGGTTAAATAATTGTAATTTTTAAATAAAGTATTATTTTAAAATTATTTAAATAATTATGTTTAATTAATAAGTGAAATTATTGGTTTTGTAAGGTTTTTATACAATAATTGTAATTTACTATATATAAAGTAAACTTGTTTGATTCTCAATGTGGCCAAAACTAGCCTATATCCATTATAACATATAGGGTATAGGCTACTTTTTGGCCATTTTGAGATTCAAATGAGTTTACATGCACCAGTATATGCATTTCCCAGAATACTTATAACATAATAAGTTACTTTTTAAATATTATACGATTAACATGTTTTCGCCTATAATTACCAAGCTCACTGTTCCTAACTGTTAAGTTGATGTTATTTTGAATTGTAAACAAATTAACCTTGTCAATTCGGTTGTAATAATAATTTTTCATTTTGACAAACATTTGTCGCATAAACTCCGTAAACATTATAACAGAGAATCCGAACCATAGGCTCACGACACTCGCCATAAGACATATATACTCCTCGGCCGACATTTTAATGGATATCTCATAAGTTACCCTGCTCTCATATGGTGGAGCCATTAAGATACTATAGGTACCTTTTGGTTTAAACTCATTGTCAACATGGTCAGTTTGTACGTCAAATTTATAGTACTCCTTATAGCAATCCGTACGTTTATGGCACCATTTGTTACACTGATATAATAGCCGTAAATATAATTTTATATCAATCTTGAATTTTACCGTTGAATTTGTATCGTCTATCAAAATATCAGCAGGGTAATTGCCGGACCAGTGGTAATACGAAGTCAGCATGCACTTTGTGATACACTTGTCCCTGGTGTCAGACGTTGAACATTTGATGTAGCTAGATAGAGGATACGTGTATTTTACGATAATTTTGCTATAGCTCATACTGCACATATTATTACCAGTGGCGTTTAAGTATTTAAAATTATTTATCTCAACCATTGATGTAGTCTCAGCATCAGAGTGAATATTAATGTGAAATGATTTATACGTTAAATGTCCAGGCTGGTTTATATTTACAATGTACATATACTTGGATATAATATTATCAACATCAATTTTGTACTTTTGGGATTTATCTTGCTCATTAAATAATTTAATACAATACTGTTTCATGTTAATGCCAATTTTATAGGGGCTAACCTTGTTGCAGTTGTGATAAACTTGTTTGGTTATATTTAAAAAGCTTCCATTTTGAAAATTTCCCGGTTTCATTTCATTATTATATACTTTGCAATCAAATATATCTGCCGGTGCTCTCATCAATGCCAACTGTTCACCAATTGTTGAATTGTTTAAATAATTCAATAAAATGCCAGGATCATTTTTAATTTCCGAATTAAGAGCATTAATAAATTGTTTGTTTAACTGGGTAGTTTTATCCATACATAGGGTTAGCCCGGGAACCGTTATTCTGCTTTCGACTTCGTATCTCACATTAGTAGTGGTTTCGTACGAAAAGTATAATAAACTGATCTTGTACGTTTGATACATACATCCCATTAGACATAGTATATAGCAAATAAAGTGATATAATTTATTTCCAATGATATCTAACTTCATAATTACTTATAAACTTTTGTTTAACTATTTTTAAATATAAAATGTTTTTATTGTTTTAAGAATATGGTATATTGAATTACATACACTTTATATTACACTTCATGTTGTTTTGAATTTTATTGATATATTTAGATAGCTATATAAATAAGTTGATTAACTGAATATTTAATGTACAAAATAAATATTTTCGCCAAACTAATAATATATAATAATTATATAATTATTATAAGAAATATAGATTTATTTACAAAGCGTTTTAATTTAATATTTTTATGTTTGTGTAAAAAGAAATCTACTTATACATTTTTTGTAATTATAACGTCTATAGTTTGTTATTTGTAATAAATAAAATAAAATATAATTAATACGGTAAGTGCAATAATTTAGTCAATAAATAAATTATTATGTATTGTATTTCAATATTAAAATGTAATAACAAACTGAATATAAAATAGTTCAAATATATTGATTAATATGAATATTAATCTATATTTATAATTACATTAATGTCTAAAAAATATATTTCCATAAGAAATAATTAGCAAAAATATATATTGATTTCAAATAAATAATATAACATGATATAAATAACATTATTCTAAAATCAGCTATTTTTGTCTTATAAATAATATGATTAATCAAAATTAAAAATTAAGCAATCTACTACACCAAGTATGACGAACTCAAATTTCGTAATTAGTGGACATTTTGATAAAATAATTGAATACATAGTGGATATCATTTACATATTTTTACATAGTTTCCTATACTTTCAGTATATTTGCTGCATTATACTGTATAATCTTATATTACGTTACATTTTACGTGCTTTCGCGCAATACTTAAAGCATAATAAATTAATTTTTGAATGTTATGTTTACATGTTTTCGCCTATAGTTACCATGCTCACTGTTCCTAAGTGTTAATTTAATGTTATTTTGATTTACATGCAAATTAACATTGTCAATTCGTTTGTAATAATAATTTTTCATTTTGACAAACATTTGTCGCATAAACTCCGTAAACATAATGATCTACGATGCACATTCATATTAATCCGAGCCACACTAACAGTTACAATTCATTTAAAATATTGTACATATTACTAAATTTGTTACAACGCTAGTTTTTTGTGTCTCATTATAAACTTAAGTGATTTAAAATGAATTATAAATTAAAGTGTAAATAGTATTCTAAATAATTTATTAGCCAATCATAAATACAAATTTATGAATAATATAAAATTAAACATTAATTTACACTTTAATACACTAATACCTTGTTAAAGTGACTATAAAGTTTATAATGATAAAGTAAAAACTAGTGTTGCGACTAATATAATGAAATGTTGTTTAAACACTATTGTGGCCCCAAATGGCTCGAGTGTGCATCGAAGCATAATGATAGAGAACCCGAACCATAGGCTCACGACACTCGCCATAAGACACACGTATTCCTCGGCAGACATCTTGAGGGATATCTCGTAGGCAACCCGTGGGTCTGTCGGTGCCCTCATTAAGATATTATAAGTACCTTTTGGTTTAAACTCATTGTCATCTTGGTCAGTTTGTGTGTCCAATTTATAGTACTCCTTATGGCAATTCGTACTTTTAAAGCACGTTTTGTTACACTTAGATAATAGCCTTAAATGTAATCTCTTATCAATTTTGAATATTACCGTTGAATTTGTATCGTCTATTAAAGCATCAACAGGGTAATTGCCAGACCAATGATAATATGAAGTCAACATGCACGTTGTGATGCACTTGTCCCTGGTGTCCGATGTTGAACATTTGATGTAGCTAGATAGGGGATCCGTGTATTTTACGATAATTTTACTATAGCTCATCCTGCACATATTATTACCAGTGGCGTTCATGTATTTTGAATTATTTATTGTAACTCTTGATGTAGTTTCAGTATCAGAGTGAATATCAATGTAAAATGATTTATACTTTGAATGTCCAGGATATTTGATATTCACAATGTACGTACTGCCGGATAAAACATTATCAACATCAATTTTGTACTTTTGTGACCATTGTTCATTAAATAATTTAATACAAAACAGATCCATGTTAATGCCTATTTTATAAGGGCTAACCTTGGTGCAGTTGTGATAAACATGTTTGATTATAGTCGATAAGTTTGTATTTTGAAAATTGACCGGTTTCATTTTATTATTATATATTATACAATCAATCATATCTGCCGGTGCTCTCATCAATGCCAACTGTTCACCAATTGTTAAATTGTTTAAATAATTCAATAAAAAGCCAGGATCATTTTTAATTTCTGAATTAAATTCATTAATAAACTGCTTGTTTAATTGAGTCGTTTTATCCATACATATAGTTAGCCCGGGAATTGTTATTTTGCTTTCGACTTCGTATCGCACATTAGTAGTGGTTTCGTACGAAAAGTATAATAAACTGATCTTGTACGTTTGATATATACATCCCATTAGACATAGTGTATAGCAAATAAACTTATATAATTTATTTCCAATGATATCTAACTTCATAATTACTTATAAACTTTTGGGTTTAACTATTTCCAAATATACTAATTTTAAATTTTTTATGAATATGGTACTCTATATTGAATTACATACACTTTATTATTACACTTTATGTTTTTTTGTATTTTATTGATATAATTAGATAACTATATAAATAAGTTGATTAAGTGTATATTTAATGTACAAAATAAATATTGTTGCCAGAGTAATAATATAATATAATTATAATAAATATAGATTTATTTACAAAGCTTTTTTAATTTGATATTTTTAGGTTTGTGTAAACATAAAATAAATTACATATTTTTTGTAATTACAACATTCATAAATTGTTATTTGTAATAAAATAAATATAATATAATTATTACGGTATGTGCAATTATTTAGTCAATAAATTATTATGCATTTCAATATTAAATGTAATATTTTGAATAGTTAAATTGATTATAATTTTTAAAATATTAAACAATTTATTATTTATTATTTTCTAAACAATTTATTAACATATAAATTTATTTTTTGTAATTTTCAAGACATTCGTAAATACGTTCACAATTTGAAATATTATCATAATTGCTAACCCTAATTTCACTATATGTTTCAGTTACATTGCTAATTTCAATCCGATTATTAAGATTATTATTTAATGGTCTATTTATAATATTGTAATTTTGTGGTGTAATATACACACCGCTAGTATTGTCACCATTGTTGGCATTGGTATCTATGCTTCTTAGCGCCGGTAATCTATAAGAGTAACCCAGATGAATTGGTGGTGAATGGCATTTTCGGTGCCATATGAATAAAGTTATTAAAATTGTAATTACTAACAATGGTATACATATGCTCAATATTACCAGCCACGGAATACCTATGCAAAACGTTAAAATCAATCAATTATTGTGTATAAAATAATTTACCATGTTGTAAAATATGTTGATCATAATCGAGAAATTCTGTGACTTTCATATCAAACAATGTCCTGTTGTAATTTATACAGCGAATATTTTCCAAGTGTCCAACACAATTAACATGTTGCTCATAAATCCATTTTATATCGTTATAATTACAAATGATGGGGTATCTTGTAAATTTATTATAATTCGCGATGAATCAAGGCAAAACCTACGGAACACATATTCAGGTAGCGAGTCTATTTTATTATGAGCTAAATTCGCATAGATTCTACCATGCTCATTGTCCAAAGATAAATGTGACTTGTGAAAATCTTCAATGGTTATATGGGTTTTGATCAAATTCAATGACAAATTAGTTTGGGTAGAAAATAACAAGCTATTCACTTCCAATGACTCAAATCTTGAACCCACAAAGTCGACTACACGTAATTTGTAACAATCTACGAATATTTTCGAACCAAGTATTATAAGAGGGGGATAAGGACTTATATACTTGTACATGCTGATTCGTTATAAATTCGTGTTGCGACAATATTTCATGTCGAGCAATGGGAAATTAGGCTCAAACATGAGCCATTGTACATGGTACATATAAAAACTTAGATACTCATTTATGACATCTTTTGTAATAATAGATAAAACTACCTTCTTGAATTGTAGGTTAAAAATCCAATCAGTTGTAACGTTATGAATATAGAATAAAAATAATGTTTCTGTAGTTACGTTACGTATATTGGCAGTAGCTTGGTATTTATTAAGTCTGATTAGTTTGAAGTGAATGTTGCTCAAGTTAGGCATATCATGCTTATAGCCGCAAAACATACCCTGCCTTTCCACATTACATGTACACCCATTCAGTTCCTGTTTCGATGGGCAGGTGAAGTTTTGACACAGTATATTTAATAAGTGACATGCTAATATTAATAATAATAATTTGTAAAATCTGTTGAACTCGAACATTATATAATCTATTCTAACAGAAACTTAATAATTTCATTTGTGAACTGTTTAAAAAATATAAAATATTTATGTATTTTGTCTCTTATGTAATTGATAGCTAAATTCATGGACACGCAAATATTCCATTGCTATTCTGTAATATTATGAAACAAACTATGTTAATATCCGGACATATAATTTTGTTAATATTAATGACATTCAAGTTAGAATATTAAAAAACAATTTTATTTTATATGCATATATTTATACTTATGCTGGTAACATTGTTATGTATTTTTTATGGCATAATGTAATAAAACATTTAATGTTTATTATCATTAAAATTTTTGTATTAACAAATACGATATACAGTTTTCCCAAAGTTCATAGTACGTTTTAATAACATTGCGTAACGTTAAAATTGATAATTTATACAGTACTGTATACAATAAATTAGTTATAATAGTAAAATAATGAAGCGAGGTTAAAGTGATTTAAAAATTTATATTTATTTAACGCAACATTTTGTGTATTAATTTAGCAATAATAAATATAAATCATTGAAATAAAAAATTATCGATCAATATAATATTATTTTTAAAAATTAATATAAGCATGGTAATTAACTTAAACACACACAAGTATCTCATGATTAGTGCAGTCACCCCTTTCCGCACCTTTATATCCGTAATAAAAGTTGTAATCAATTTTGCCCACCATTTCCGCCCCAAACCGATCGCACCTTCCTATATATGTATCGGTATTAGGCTTTCCTTTATTGCCAACCAAAAGTGCGCCAACGGGTGTGGGATCCTCGCCATGTCTGGGCACCCACTCGACATCCTTGGCCACCAGTACCTCAAACTTTTCGGCCCCCTTTACGGACTGCTCTTTTTTACTAACAGTCACAACACAACCAATGTTTTTGTCAGCCTTTCCGGCGATTAACTCATTGTTTACTTTAAAACGGCACACATTTAGCGGCGTTTTGTCGACGTCATAACCGGCCACATAAGCGCCGGTGGGTATTGTAGTCTGTGTGGCCTCCACCCAACTGTGCGTACATTTAGCTATAAAATTATTTACAAAGTTTAAATAATTAAAACAAAAAATAATTTTTATATAAAAATAGCTAGTATACTTGTTAGTTTATGTAGACTTAAATTAAATTGTATTATATATTGACCTAGTACATAATATAACGGGCGATTATATATACCATTTAAATACTAGTTCAATATATAATAAAAATGTATTTTAAGTAGATAGAAATTTATAATAAAACGTGTAATAAATTGCATATACTTACGTTCGACATGATAATCAGGCTCAATAGTCACAATATAGGTGCGAATCTGTTGCGGTGATAATTTAACCACAAAATCGCCCTCTTGGGCACCGGTACCACTGATTTCGAAACCCTGGGCACTCTGTTTCGATCGCCACTCCATACGTTTCGTCTCCGACAGCAACTCATTGGCCGCTAAATTCATTTCGACTGAATTCACCATTTTTACAGTTTTCAACACTTTTCGCATATCAAATGACACGTCGTTTGAAAGGTCGCTCACGTTATCGGCCTTTTCGTACATGTGCTCGAACCTAACCAACACCTCCCTGTCCGACCAGTGCTCTAACGTCAACAACCGGACCGACTCCGGGAGCTGATCGCCGACACCCGAGAAACTGGTGGAGTATTCCCCGGAATATTCCTCACGAGTCTTATACGTCGCGAACGTCTCGATGGGTCCCATAAATAGCTGCTCCGATAGACGGCGCACAAGTCGTGGTGATTGGGCTATGGGTTGGAATACGAGGTAATGTTTACCCCTTACCTCCAACCCCTTGCCATCGATACCGGTCTCGTTGATGACTAGTGTACTACCGGCGCCGTGATATTCCAACCGCCGGTGAACCATGAGCTCCACCGACCCGTCCATTAGCGATGAACCGCCCTGAGTCCGGTCATTTAGGACAGTCAGTGCTAGACCTGTGCCCATAAAATTTTAAATCACCTTGCTTGTTTACATCCCATATACTGTATACTTCACATACAAATTTTCTATAACTAAACCTCCCATAACCTAACTAATTGTAAACAATTTGTAGGTAGGCATTCACATATGAATTATTAAATTACATAGGTGATTCATATGTGAATGCCTACCTACAAAATGTTTACAATTAACTGCCATAACTAAACTTCCCGCACATACTTCCCATATAAACACTTAATGATAATTAACTTACCCTGTTTCTCATCCTTAACCGCCACGTGACTATAAATCGGGAACCAATTAGCGGCGATCACATTATTACCGCAAATCTTCGCCTGCGGGTTAAACTTCCGGCGTATGGTTTGCCTGCCGTTGGCGTCGGTATAGTACACGCCATCCGACTTTAAATCCGACTCAAACCGCGTGATTATCTCTTTGCCAATCTTATCGTCGGTAGGTATGCCCCCTACTGTCCAATCAAACTCCACGTAATCCCTGTCCTCGTAGGTGCGCACTGTTTGGTGTATGTAGTCGGCAAACACCTGGCTTAGTTCGTGAACGCCCCCTGATGTGTGCCGGGCCACAAGTTTTTGGGTGCCGTAGTCGTTGGCGTTACCGTCCGGACAGAAGTTATAGCTCCCGGAGTCCTCGAGGCCCGGCTGATTGGCCCTCGATTTGTACCATTTGAACGATTGACGTAATTTATGGGTCGTTCCGTTTACGGTGATAGACTCGATGGCACCGGTAGTCTCGTTGATGTGCAGCGTAAATGATTTGCCTTTCATGTCAATCGGCGCCTGAGCTTGTTGATTACTGTGGGCTGTATGTGTATCTAGGTATTTTGGAGATTATTTTTAATTATGTGCATATTTAAACAATTTAACAAACTAGATTAACATGTTAAAAATTAATTTTTGTATCTAAATTATTAGTTTAATTTAGAATTTAATACATACTATTTGATCAAGTTAGTTTGAGTAATTTTTAAGTATACTAAATATCAGATTATTAATAAGCTAAAAATTTTAAGTAAAAGAGTATCAAGCTCTAATTATATTTTTTAATTTAATAATTATTTAAAGTAAGTAGGTCAACTCTTAAATTATCTTATACCTTGTACAGCCTTTTGTTTCTCTACAAAATATGTCGTGAACCCCAGGGCGGGTAACTGCCCACTGAATACCAACTCATGGGTCCCTAAACTACCATTACGTTCGGGCAACTTTCGGACATCGTCTGACACCGGGAGTATAGCCACAGACTTAACTGCCTGTCCTTTGGCATCAAGCACCTCATACTTGGCGTCGACCACCGGTACCCTAATATAATGTTCGACGGGTCGGGCGATCGGGTTATACACAGTGACGGCAATCCTGTCGTTAGTC
>CAJPVJ010002039.1:0-14205 GCA_905397405.1 Oppiella nova
AAAATGAAGCCATGTATGAAATAACTGATGAAAAATTTATTTCAACACGTTTCGCACATTTTATCACAATTGCAGACATTTATGATTAAACCTGTTATTCAGGAAAATGAATGCAAATTATTATTTGAAACTATTAATAAAAATATATACGATGTTTTCTATAAACTATTCGTGAAGGGCAAACCAACTTGTTATATTCAAATGAATAATAATTTGACAACAACAACAGGTTAAAATTTAAAAATATCTTAAAAAATTTTAATATATACTATATATCTTGATTTTACAGAGAATAATATAAATGAAAAATCTATTTCAATTTATACATCAAAACATAAAATTCCACAAAAATATTCAATATTTAAATTTAAAATGTCAGGTAATATAATATATGATATTATGAAAAACAATTTCTGTGAATGGCATTCCGTTTTATAAATACCTGATTTGTCATTCACAATTATTTCAATACAGTATGATATTATTTTAATCTAATAATTTATTGTTATTTAATATTCAATTTTCAGACACAATTGCTGAAATTAATAAGTTATTGGCTTTCATAAGAAATTCGTATAATAATCAATCCGACCATACGATTAAATGTTATAATTCATGGATTAATAATAATTATATATATATTCAACTCGAATTGTGTTCAATAAGACTAATTGATTTTATAAATATTAAAAATGAACTATTCTACCATGATAATACATTTGACATGATTTGCATAGATTACTATATATCGTATGAATTACTGCGAGAACTCTTACAATGTGTTCAGTATTTACAACAAACTATTGGCACTGACATAAGTGTTTGGCAACTCAGTCCTCAATATATAATGACTGTCAATGATAAAAACAATGCTAGATATTATCAGGTTAAAATGTTAAATCATTCTTATAATAATAAGGGTGACCACTCTTGTAATACCGAATTCATTATTTTTGATTTATTTGAAAACATTTATGAAAAGTAAGCTATAATATACTGTATATATTGTTATTTATTAATTTATGTTATCTCATATTAGATTATCCCGTTTAAAAAACTTTCCAAATAATGTTGGAATTAATGCTCATAAAATTGAACTATTTTTTAATTACGTGCAAAATGTGAAGAAAATTGAGACAAATATGTCAACCGATGTGGTCAATGGGTTGACACACATTTTCGCGCATAATATCCGCATAACTGATGAAATGATTTCCACATTTCAAACACACATTCATTCATTGCATTTACCGAAACCTGAGTATGATATCATTAACGACTACTTTTTATCTAAAACTACATTCATTATAAATACCGATATGTCGGTGATACATTTGTGTGAAACTGCACCGATAGTTTCACCAGGACTAACCCACGTGTGGACACTACGGATGTTTATCATACTTGGCTTTTGGAGTATTCTACGTTTAGTGAAATTCGTACTGATCATTTTGGTCTTGATTGTATTAAATGCCATTTATTATATTCACTTAAAAGATTATATACCTAAAAGGGTCTTGTGTAGAAATTGCTGCCAAGAGGATTTAAACGAGTTATCCATTGCATTCTCTATTATCTTAACAATATCATTAGTATGGATTTATTGGAAGCGCCGTATTACATTTTGTTTTATGTGCATATTCATAATTGTTGAATTATCCGTGCTACAATTCTTAGACACATTTTACTTATATTTATCATTAAAACATCTAATCTTAATTCTAGATTCAATCATTAAAACAAAGTGGACACTGGTTGGTAGAATACGTGCATCACTTATTTTAACAGTTTTAGTTATTTGTATATGGTCTTTTCACGAAATACTATCATCATTCTTAATACTATTAGTTCTACCATTAATAATACTACCACTACTAATATACTAATAATACTACCACAATAATATCACAATAATACTACCACTACTATTAATAATACTATATATGGTTTTTTATTTATATTTCCTTATATTGTTTATTTTATTATAATACATTCTAGTAGTATGTGCATTTCTCGTGTTTTTAGTTATTTTTTAAATACCTCTGGAATGGATCAATATTTTGAAAATCGGTTTGTTTTTTAATAAAAGTATAATCGAGAATTTGTGGTTAACAATAATTTTTCTATTTTCATGCTTCCAGACCTGGTATCAAAGCATTTATATCATGGCTTTTAAGAACATATATTCATAACATAAATAATGATAATGAAATGCCCACATTACTTTCATTGGGGTTGAGCGTAATTACGGCTATTATCTACTTGATACTTTATAATCGCATACAAATTATATTACATCGTTTAAAACTAAACCAGGTTATTTAAGTGTTTACATTTTTATAATAATTTTCAAATAGAATTTTTAATGAGTTATACCTAGTATAGATTTTTAATATTAAATAATTTATAGTAATATCTTTAAAGCATTCGTTAAAAAGCATACGTTTGACTCGCAGTTAATGTCCAATAGTCATAAGATTATCACTAATAAGGAGTTAAAAGGTATTCAAATAAATTTTAGCTAATAATAGAGATGTTATAAAATAATGAAAATTATTGACAACTTGTGAACAGACGCCGCGTTTGGAGTGATAAGTCTCGTCAGTACTTATGATTTGGATATCAAGTCATTAGCGAATGGATTCATTAGATCTAAGACCAGTTCCGGTGCTGAAGTGATTTCAAATGAAAATCAGGCCTTAAATGCTTTCGATTGCTATTTGATTGGAAAACAAACGGTGGATAACAAGGAGTACTTGAATGCAAAGCAATGGTTGACAGAAGCGGTCGATAGGTTGGATGACGTGACCAGCGATGAGATAATTGCAGACATTTTTAATTATCTGTCGTTTTGTGAACTGAAAATTGGAAAACCAAGTGAAGCCCAAAAATATGGGAGACTGTCGCCCGCTATAAAGCCAGACATCGAGACAAATGAGTTGATATCAGAGATCAAAGTGTTTAACGACACGAATAGCACTTCTTCTGGTGTTAGAGATAAACCTATTTATCGTTTATCTAAAAATGTATACGAATTATGTCGAGGAGAAACACTTATGAATGACTCGATTGTCTCGAAACTCAAGTGTTTTCACTTAAACACAACGAAAACACCGTTTTTACGGTTGACTCGCATTCAAGTGGAAGAGATGTACAAAAGTCCGCAAATCGTTGTAATCCATGAATTTCTGTCGGAATCCGAGACACAAACTATGATCTCTTTGTCTGAGCCATCAATTGACAGGTTATACGTCTCGGGAAAAGATGGTAAACTGGATGTCAATGGAGTTAACAGCCGACTGGCGAAGGGTGGTTGGCTTTATCACAAACAACACAAACGCGTGGACACAATCAGCCGACGTATCGGTGCCATCACTGGCCTTAACATGGAAGTCGCCGAACCATACAATGTTATTAAGTATAGTGTCGGCGGGTTTTATGACTACCACTTCGACACACCTAACAGTTCAAACCCATTCAACCATTCGGCGCGCATAGTCACGTGGATCAACTACCTGAGCGATGTGGGCGCCGGTGGGGCCACAGTATTCACACGTCTCAATGTGACCGTACGGCCCACAAAATACTCGGCACTATTTTGGCACAATTTGCACAAATCAGGTCAACTCGATAGACAGACACTGCACAGCGGGTGTCCAGTACTGGTGGGACACAAATGGATTGCCACCAAATGGATCCGATTCGAGGGACAGGAGTTTCACAAACCATGCGATCCCTACGATCAACAATCACGTCATTTCATTCAATGAGACAAACGTTATAATTGTTCAAGCAACTTGTTTTTTTGTAATAATACAGTAATTTTATGTTTTTTATTTAAAAACTTTTTTACTTTTTTGTAAATCAATGATTGCTTTAAATGATTAATTCATATAAAAAAATTATATTTACTTCAAATATATTAGACTGTATTATATTATATGTTTGATATTTAAAATATGTTATGGCAAATTCCTTATCTAAACACGATGTCAAAGTGAAAATATAATGTTTTTAAAATGAATTTATATTGTTGTCATATTGATTTACAATTATTCGAATGGCATATTATCAGAAAATTATTTTTCAAACTGTAACGATTAATGCATTATGGATGTTTATATTCTTATATTTCAAAACTAAATTACAGGATATTAACAATAGATAACTAAATAGATTCTTCGCTAAATTATAAACAAATATAAGGCTCGTTAATTGTACTAATAAATATTTTCATAAACAATTAATTTGTAGCGGAAAATGTCATTTTAAAATTATAAACACGAATTGAATGGTATTACCCTTCGATACCCAAGGATATGAAAAGTTATTTTATTAGCTCTATTAAAATACCACAAAATACCACCTTTGGGTATTTTGGGGTAAAGAGGTGATATTTGAATATTAAAATTTTTGACATTCACAATTTTTCACAAATTGAATTTATGCCCTAGATCAATTCCCTATCAAAAAAATAATTTTGAGAAAATAAAACCCATAAATTACGTTTTTGACAAGTACGTTATTTTTGGATGGGAATAATTTTAAATAACATTATTTTTAATGCTGATACTAAAAATCACAATCTAAAATTTTTCTGACCATAAATAACGAAGTTACGGCAAGACGTAATTGATTGGTTTAACAAATTGACATTTTATTTTTCAATGGGGAATCGATTTAGAGGATTGGTTCAAAGTTGAAAAAATAGCTGAAAAGTTAGTCTGAAAATATACGACAAATTGTAAGAAATTCTTGTATTTTTAAACGTGAATAAATTTTTAACTATTGAAGTTACAAAAATAATTTTTAGATATTTATATACCACTAAAAAAGCTTATTTTATTTTGTTAATTTCACAAAATTATATTGACAATTTGCAAACCCTTGACATGGCCTTTTATATTTTAGTTTTTCTATTTAACCTAGTACCATATAATAAAAGCTAATTAATAATTAGTTAATATATTTGTTAAGCATTTGTATGAATTTTTGTGATTACAACTCGTTATGTATTTCACTGCATGATTTTGCTAAATAAAAATTATTATTAAAATTATTATTATTTAAAACATAATCTCAACATTCGGTCAACATATTAACAATGAGTGTGAATGTGGACTCAATTGTCACAACACCGGGAGTGATAAGTCCTAATTCAGTTGATTCCCCCTCCCAAACCCGTCCAATAAGGACAGGTAGTCGTACACTACGGGAACGGTGGCCCATGTGATGGGCATTGAGTATGAATTATATATTTAAATGCATGCGAGTTAATAGGACTTATTGGTTTAATAAAGGTGAAAATAAAATACCTGCATATCATATGGTTTGGTGCATAGTATGAGTCGCAATGAGTGATACCGTATTTGTTATAATAACTTTTTATTTAAATATTAAATACAAATTTTTTATTTTGAGTAATCAATTTACAAAACATGGGAAATATTAATTTAATCAGCAAGTTTGTGTAAGAAAATGTTAATTTGTATACAATATTTTTATTTATAAGGATTACTTATTAATATTAACTAAAATGATAACCATTATACAATTTAAACTAGATGAACTAATGATAAGATACAATAAAATGTTATTACAGTAGCAAACTAATATATTTGAATTTCATTTAACAACAAGTTTTAGCATAAAACAGACCTAAAATCACAAATTATAAATAAAGCTTTTTATTGATTTATACAACACTTAAAGTAAATTTAAAATCAATACATAATTAACACCCGCTATCATGACGTACTGATAAAACTCGTAGTTATTCATTGGAAACAAGTCATAACAATAGAAACCAATGGGAGGTCCGGACAGGTGTTCAATAAAATTATAAATTTTCAGGCGATAATAAATTGGCATTTGTTTGCATCGACACAAACACCTATACAGTAAAGGTAGTGGTTTTCGGGCAGATTTTGCTATCTTTGCACTCAATATATTCATCATAATTGTAGCCGAAAAGCATATGATGACAATGAATATAAAGAATAGTCTTATAATAAGGTTAGATTGCTTATGATGGACTACATAAATCGCTAATTGAAACCCAGGTGTAGTTATGTAATATATGATAAAGGTGATATATTTAAAAAAGTCCCGATTTAAACAATGAACATACTCTTCCCAGAAATTAAATTCATGTAATATATTCATAAGCTTACTACGGTTTACAATACCATATAACTTAAAACACGTTTGAAATTCTAAATGCATCTCGTTGAATTTTAGTATCAAATATAGCGATACACCGATGTATATGCATAATCCGATCCATAATATACCAAATGTTTGTATTAGAAATACTTGGTGTACAAGTGCCCCGATAATCAGGCTAATTACGGGCACATTTGAAGTATCATTCATGTATAAAATAACCGTGGCATAAATCCATAGGCCTGTAGTTAAACCTATAGTCAATGCAATTAATTCGTGCAGCATATATTTAACAAAGAATCTAGTTTTATCATTGAGCCGGATAGTATTTTGCTTATTAAGTGGATATTTAATGGTTCGCGTTTTAACCTGGTTTAGTAACAAAAGTAACGACCAGTTACCCTTCACTTCGTGATATTGTACGACACACCCTATGCAAAATATGCCCAGGGATAATGTAGTAAATATTGAATCAATTAACATAGGGTTTGTCAAAACCACTGTCCAGTCAGACATTAGGTCCCAAATCCATTGCTTTCAATATGTTTAGGTTATTGATTAGTATTATAAAAGTGAGGAGCAATATATATATATGGATATATATACCTGATTTATTACCGCGCACATCGCAAATCTAACGCAATTGAGCAAGCAAAGTACGCGACATAATATAAATAATGTCACCCGCCATGTTTTGAATTGACCTGATTATTAATAAAGCATTATTTATTACTTTAAATAACACGCATACCATATTTATTAATCATAATGGTATTTAATTTATGATATAAATAATACCTGTTAGACCTGACCCACAGTCTCGAGATAACAGCGCCAAATAGTAGTATTGTATAGTCTCTGCCCGATTGATAGAGTAGGTTATGTCGTCTAGCGCTCTATTATATGAGCTTGCTAATTTACGGTTATTCTTAACAATTATATTTAATTTTGATTTGCTTCCAGTATTATCATAGATTGGATTCATTATTATGATACTGTTTACACTATATTAAAATACAGAATTATCAAAGTCTGATATTATTTAGTAAGTAGGACGAGTAACTGTCCTACTTTTGTTTAAAAACAAAACTTTTAAATAAAGTTAGCTACGAAATGTAATGATTTATTGCGATATTAACATTTGCATATACATTATTTATTTTCAAAGTCATTAATAATTAAGGTTTTGAGTTATTATAAAACTTTTAAGTTAAGGTAATTGAAATAAAATATATTTCACGCAATTATGTAATTATGTGTGTTTGTGAGTCAATATATTTAGTTATAATCGATAAATAATGATTTTATAATTAATTCAAAACAATTCATATGCTTTCAAAATATAATTTTTATAAATCGATCTAAAAATATATTTAATAATGATTTTTATATTACGTTCAAAGTGAAAAATAAAAGTTAGGCAAATAAATCAATAATTTATTGCGATACTATTTATTCAATTAAGCATCTAATGATAGATGTAATATTTTATAAAAAATATTTTGTATAATTAGCAAAATTATTAAACAAATTTAGGTTAAAACTAATACAGTACTTTTAATTAAATTCTAATCTGCATTCTCATTATACTATACACGTTATTACCAAGATAGTCATTTTGCGCGTAATATAATTATTTATTAAAATTACAAAATTAATTCATTTTATTTAAATAACAATGGATTCTTATATAAGAATCAAACCTCAAATGAGTTATTAATTAAGAGTCACTCTTATAATGATCCGCAATAAAAATCAAGGGGGTTTACCTAATTATCAACTGGGTACATTAATTAACATACCCTAATTAGGTATAAATTGACAATATTTAGATATAATGTCAAATTATTTAGCTTTTGAATAAATAATTGAATAATTTTTGATGTGTCAAAGGTCACAATATAGGAACGAGGTCAAATAAATATACTCCATATTAAAGTCGACATATTAACCTTTCGAACAAGCTATAACACATTATTATGGTGTGAGTGGTTATTTTATAATACACAATTACATTTAAATTGTGTTATATTATACAAAACTTGCATTGAATTATCTATACATGTAAAAATGTGGCCACAAATTTTTTGAACGTAAATTTATGCTCACCATAGACTCGTATGTTAATTAACAAATTTAAAATTCACATTATGAGATAACCACTCACACTATAATAATGTGCTCTAGGAAAGATCTTTCCACCCACAACTCATCCATAATTCTGAATTTAAATAAATATATCATATTTTAAAATATACCAAGAAACATTTTTATAAAAAAAAAGACAATTTGTTATTGATATTGTATAAATTACTAATGAATACATTCATTCATTACACACTCTATAAATCATAATAACACAATAAATATATGAAAAATAACCAGGGTGTTAGTCTGTATCACTCCAAAACACGTTCTCTTAAATCTAACCATCAGTATAATTATGCATTTAATTGTGAATTAATCTCAATATTCAGTCAATTTGTTTGCCAATGGATGTGGAAATGGATTCAATGAGTGTCTACTTAGGTAGTGGTAAACCGTTCATCAGTTAACACCCAATTCACAGCCATTACGGGAAGGACTGTTTGCAGTGCTTTCATGGAAAGGCTATCCATATTGTGTTTAGCGATGATTGTCATGAGATTATATTCACATGTAATATGGTTCGGTACCTGGGTAAATCTTATACTACTCCATTATGGGATCCATTCATTTGAGATATTATGATAATAAGATACCCTCATCACTTTCATTGGGATTAAACGTTATTACGACAATTGTCTGCTTTGATTACTTTAATTTAATCAGCAAGGTTGTGTATGAATAAGTAAGGTGTTCAATATTTTTATTTATAAGAATTACTTTTTAATTTAAAATAAAATGATTACCATTATACAATTAAAATCTAGATAATCTAATGATAAAGTAAAATGCTATTAAAAAATTAATATAATTGAATTTCTTTTAACAACAGGTTTTAGCATAAAATAGACCTAAAGTCCTAAATTATAAATAAAGCTTTTTATTTATTTTTACAACACTTATAGTAAATTTAAAATCAAAATATAATTAACACCCGCTATCAGGACGTACTGATAAAACTCGTAGTTATTCATCGGAAACAAATCATAACAATAGAAACCAATGGGAGGTCCGGACAGGTGTTCAATAAAATTATAAATTTTCAGGCGATAATAAATTGGCATTTGTTTGCATCGACACAAACATCTATACAGTAAAGGCTGTGATTTTCGGGCAGACTTTGCTATCTTTGCACTCAATATATTCATCATAATTGAAGCCGAAAAACATATGATAATAATGAATGTAAAGAATAGTCTCGTAATAAAATTAGATTGCCTATGATGGACTACATACATCGCTATTTGAAACCCAGGTGTAGTTATGTAATATATGATAAAGGTGATATATTTAAAAAAGTCTCGATTTAAACAATGAACATACTCTTCCCAGAAATTAAATTCATGTAATATATTCATAAGCCTATTACGGTTAAAATTGTATAATTTAAAACACGTTTGAAATTGTAAATGCATCTCGTTGAATTTTAAAGTCAAATATAGCGATACACCGATGTATATGCATAATCCGATATAT
The DNA here is from genome assembly GCA_905397405.1 of Oppiella nova. Taxonomy (NCBI): domain Eukaryota; kingdom Metazoa; phylum Arthropoda; class Arachnida; order Sarcoptiformes; family Oppiidae; genus Oppiella; species Oppiella nova. The sequence goes on from CAJPVJ010002039.1 coordinate 9,787, forward strand.
AGTATACCAAACGCCTGTATTATAAATACTTGATGTACAAGTGCCCCGATAATCAGGCTAACTACGGGCACATTTGCAGTATCATTCATTTATAAGATAACCGCAGCATAAATCCATAGGCCTGTAGCTAAACCTATGGTCAATGCAATTAATTCATGTAGCATATATCTAACAAAGAATCTAGTTTTATCATTGAGCCGGATAGTATTTTGCTTATTAAGTGGACATTTAAGGGTTCACGTTTTAACCTGGTTTAGTAACAAAAGCAACGACCAGTTACCTTTCGCTTCGTGATATTGTACGACATACCCTATGCAAAATATGCCCAGGGATAATATAGCTAGCATTGAATCAAATAACATACGGTTTGTCAACACCACTGTCCAGTCAAACATTAGGTCCCAAATCCATTGCTTTCAATATGTTTAGGTTATTGATTAGTATTATAAAAGTGAGGAGCAATATAAATTATATCTATACCTGATTTATTACCGCGCACATCGCAAATCTAACGCAATTGAGCAAGCAAAGTACGCGACATATTATAAATAATGTCACTCGCCATGTTTTGAATTGACCTGATTATTAATAATTCATTATTTATTACTTTAAATAACACGCATGCCATATTTATTAAACACAATGATATTCAATTTATGATATAAATAATACCTGTTAGACCTGATCCACAGTCTCGGGATAACATCGCCAAATAGTAGTATTGTATAGTCTCTGCCCGATTGATAGAGTAGGTTATGTCGTCTAGCGCTCTATTATATGAGCTTGCTAATTTACGATTATTCTTAGCTTTTATATTTAATTTTGATTTGTTTCCAGTATTATCATGGATTCGATGATTCATTATTATGATATTGATTTAACTATATTAAAATACAAAATTAGCAAAGTGTGACAGTAATGCACTAGTAACTGTCCTAATTTTGTTTAAAAATAAAACTTATATACTTATTTTCCAAGTCATTAATAATTAAGGTTTTGAGTTATTATAAAACTTTTAAGTTAAGGTAATTGAAATAAAAATTATTTCACGCAATTATGTAATTATGTGTGTTTGTGAGTCAATATATTTAGTTATAATCGATACATAATGATTTTATAAATAATTCAAAACAATTCATATGTTTTCAAAGTATAATTTTCATAAATCGATCTACAATATATTTAATAATGATTTTTATATTATGATCCAAGTGAAAAATTAAAGTTAGACATAAATCAATATTTATTGTTATACTAGTTATTCAATAAAGCTAAAGTTATGATATATTTAATTTTTTATAAAAAATATTTTGTTTAATTAGCAAAATTATTAAACAAGTTTAGGTTAAAACTAACACAGTACTTTTAGTATTAAATTGAAAACTAATCTAAATATTCCGTCAAATAGTTATGAAATACGGTATCTTATACACGCTATGAATAATAACACAATCAATATATTAATAATAACCAGGGTGTTAGTCAGTATCATTACAGAACACGGCTCCAATATAACCATTAGTTAACAATTACATAACAATATAAGCATTTAATTGTGAATTAATCTCAATATTCAGTCAATTTGTTGGCAATTGATGTGGAAATGGATACAATAGTGTCCACTCAGGTAGAGGTAATCCGTCCACCAATTGACACCCAATTCACAGCCAGTACGGGAAGGACTGGTTTTAGTCGTTTCAAGGAAAGGCTATCGACTTTGTGTTGAACGATGATTAATGCGAGATTCACGTTTAATATGGCTCGGGGTCATTACTGCCATTGTCTCCATACCTGGGTTCAGCAAATATTACTTGATTATGGACAAATACCTTGCACTACCGCTCCACGTGACCACTACATTAGCACTGATAGCATTGATGTTTACTGTTGTCATTCATTGGAAATATAGCAACATGTATATCAATGGTTGTCAATGTAATCGATGTAATATAATATAATCAATGTAATATCATCGACGTTTACGGCATTCATTCATTGGAAATATCATGATAATAAAATACCCTCATTACTTTCAGTGGGATTAAACGTAATGACAGCAATTGTTTTCTTGATACTAATAATATGGTATACTATCTATATTAAATGGTTTGAAATATCAGGTTGGTTTAAATGAATTTGAATTTTATTTATAATAATTGTTAAATATCAGGTTTTAATGATTTTTTACCAGGTATAAAGACACATGTAATATTTATAATATGGATGGTTTGTCACGAATTGTTCATTGGTACAATAATTTTGTTTAAAATTTGTTTGTTATTAGCTAAACATACCATTGTTATGATCACTGAAATTATCAATTATTCAATTATATAAATGCTAATTATGTTTCATGTATGATATGGTATGCAATTATTTACTATTTAAATAAATAAATTTTTAAATAAATCAAATTGAAATTAATGTAAATTAATTATTCCATACATAATGTTTAATAATGGCAAACGTAATATTTCAAAAAATAAAATCATTAGCATTTCAAACATTCACTAATCAGGAAATAAATCATTTGTAAACATACTACATTTGTAGTAACATTTATAATACATTAATAAATACATTGATATTAATCAGTATCCCTAATACACGTACTTCACTGTCCAAAAATTATATTAATATTATTTTGTAATATATTTAAAACATAATCTCAACATTCAGTCAACATATTAACAATGGGTGTGAATGTGGACTCAATTGTCACAACACCGGTAGACATAAGTTTTAATTCAGTTGATACCCACTCCCTAACCCGTCCAATAAGGGCAGGTAGTAGGGCTGCCAAACCTCCCGTTTCACCGGGAGTCTCCCGGAATTGGAGTATGTTTCCCGGTTGACTGTCTACCTTGAGATTGATTTCTCCCGGGCAAAGATTCAGACATTTATACACAAATAAAAGTTGTGATTTAATGAAAATGTATATAAAACATAACATCTAAATCAAAATAAGGGTTTATATAATTGTTGAATGATGAATGTTTAAAATTATTTTTCCCTGTAATGTGTTTTCTTAATTAAATAGTGATTAATTTTAAATTTAATTTATAGATTCACACTTAAAATATATATTGAGAATAATTGAGAATATTTCTATTAAGAACTATGTTTATATTAAAAATGTTAAAATTTAAGATAAGCTAAATATAATTAATTTAAATGTGTCAAGAAATTTAGAATAAGTTTTAGTCTTTAATTAATGGATTAACTAGGCATATAATTTAAATAATTTATAATTTTATTCAATTATATCCAAAGGGCTAATACAAATGTATCAAATTAAAAGAAAATGTCAACATTCAACTCTATTTATATATTTATATATACTGTAGTAAGAAATTATATGGTTAAAAATCAATGAAAAATTTTGAATAATTCTTTATAATTTATAAATTATAAACATCTCCGGGAAATCTCCCGGGAGTTTCTATGTAAACTATTGAAAGCTCCCGTTTATGAACTTCTTGATTTGGCAGCCCTAGCAGGTAGTCACACACTACGGGAACGGTGGCCCATGTGATGGGCATTGAGTATGAATTATATATTTAAACGCATGCGAGTTAATAGGACTTATTGGTTTAATAAGGGTGAAAATAAAATACCTGCATATCATATGGTTTGGTGCATAGTATGGGTCGCAATGAGTGATACCGTATTTGTTATAATAACTTTTTATTTAAATATTAAATACATAAGACTTATTGGTTTAATAAGGGTGAAAATAAAATACCTGCACATCATATGGTTTGGTGCATAGTATGGGTCGCAATGAGTGATACCGTATTTGTTATAATAACTTTTTATTTAAATATTAAATACATATTTTTTATTTTGAGTAATCAATTTACAAAACGTGGGAAATATTAATTTAATCAGCAAGTTTGTGTATGAAAATGTTAATTTGTGTACACTATTTTTATTTATAAGGATTATTTTTTAATATTAAATAAAATGATAACCATTATACAGTTCAATTAAAATCTAGATAAACTAATCATAAGGTACAATAAAATGTTATTAAAATATTAATATATTTGAATTCCATATAACAACAAGTTTTAGCAAAAATAGACCTAAAATCCCAAATTATAAATAAAGCTTTTTATTGATTTATACAACACTTAAAATAAACTTAAAATCAAAACATAATTAACACCCGCTATATAGACGTACTGATAAAACTCGTAGTTATTCATCGGAAACAAGTCATAACAATAGAAACCAATGGGAGGTCCGGACAGGTGTTCAATAAAATTATAAATTTTCAAGCGATAATAAATTGGCATTTGTTTGCATCGACACAAACATCTATACAGTAAAGGTTGTGGTTTTCGGGCAGACTTTGCTATCTTTGCACTCAATATATTCATCATAATTGTAGCCGAAAAACATAGGATGACAATG
>CAJPVJ010002040.1:0-14202 GCA_905397405.1 Oppiella nova
AAGGTAAAATAAAGAATAGTACAGAAACAATTGAGGTAGCGGAAGTAACAGAAATACCCGATACAATAGAAGTAGTCAAGGTAGTAAATGTGATAGCAGAAGACAAGCATCAAAGGAAAATTAGAGCAGTAGATGAAGTAGATAGCACTTACTACTTAGCAACAGAAGAGCAGTCAGTTACCAGCAAAACAAGTAAGCCAGCCTCAATATTTAATCGGGGAGTTGAATGGATCAGAGAATGGCGTGATCTATCTAAAGATACTACTACAAATAAAGAAATTATAGAAGGAGTTGACAATATTTATACTTTTAATAATGACTTTGCTAGTTCTGGGGCTAAGATTAATAGTTGATTCAACTGAAGAACCAGAAAATGATCCAAATATTCCATTTATTCAAGGGGTTGAGAAATTATTTAGAGTTAACTTATATGAGAGGGGTTTTATGTCAAGAGCACAATATTTAAAATCAAGACGAGGGCTAATTTCTAGCTTGAAAAATAATAGTAAGTTATCACCAGAGAATCTTCAACAGGTCAATATTAATCCAGGAATCGATAAATTAGTAGAATACCAGCAAAAGCATCTTGGCCAGTATATAGAAAAAATACAAGAACCTACTCAGCTTAAACGTTATCGTCGCTCTGATAGTGATAGTGATCAACTATCTAAGGATACAGAATTGTTTAATGCTATACGTAAAAAACCAAGAAAGAATAAACAAATTTCTGAGGAAGATAGACTTCAGGAAATCAAAGAATGCTTGGATGAAGGAGCAAATATTAATGCTGTAGATGAAAATGATAAAAATACAGTTATGCACCTTGCTGTAAAAAAAGGTTATAGATTTTAACAACTTAAAGAAAATGTCTTTCCACGTTTTTATCTATAGCCCTTATCATTTCTATTTTGCGGTGACCTAGATCGATCTCTAGTTTTATTAGTTCTTTAACAATTATATAATCTTTGTGTATGAGTTCTAGTATCATCAAGATCGAGAGTCGTCGTTTAGGTTGTTAGTTATTGATCACTTGTCGTCTGATTATTATAATTACTAGTCCATTTTTTTAATCAACTAAATAATGGGTTGCAATTACCATTACCAGATGGAAAAATTACTCTTACAAAGGATCAATTTAAAAAATTAAACCAACGAAATAAAGAAGGCAATACACCCTTATTACAAGCAACTTTGAACGGTGAGGAGAAAAGTATAGATTTTTTAATTCGATGTGGGATTGATGTAAATTATCAAAACCCAAAAACACAACAAAGAGCTATAGATCTAGCTTGGGAGAACAGTCATTATTATTCTATGCTGATATTGCTAGAAGCAGATTCAATATTTCCTAAGGATTTTACGTTAGATGTCCTTTATCAAGATGATGATATTCCAGAGCAATTAAAAACATTTGTTAGAGCAAGAGAAGAATTACATAAGTGGATTAAAGATAATGAGTTAGAAAAAATTAGAGATTTTGTTTCAGAGCATAAATTATCAAAGTTTTTAAATAGTAAAGATCAATCAGCTTTAGAAATTGCAGCAGAATATACAAAAGAAGAAATTCTAGCAGTTTTAATTAGTCTTCAATTACCTTTACCGACAGAAGAAATTACTCTTTCAGAAGATCAACTTAAATTATTAAGCGTTCCTCTATTTCTTCCATTATGTAATAATAGTTATCGACGATTTGTACCCTTTCTTCTATTATATCCAAAAAATTAAGCATGTGGGGCTGAGGTAAATTATCAAAATCCAAAAACACAGCAAAGAGCTATAGATCTAGCTTGGGGAAATAAGCATTATGCCACTGTATTAGCATTACTGAAAGCGGATTCTGATTTTCCTAGTGGATTTAGCTTAGATGGCCTTAATGCAAATGATAATATTCAGAAACAATTCAAGCAATTTATTGAAGCAAGAGATGAATTGCATCAATTAATCACAAATGATGACTTAAATAAAGTTAAAGATTTTGCTGCGAGTAGCAAGTCAAAGTTTTATTTGAATTCATTTCCGTTTAGTCGTCAAAAATGTCGATAACTCTTGTTCTTTATATTTTAAATACAAAAAGAATTTAGTTAACCCCAATCAAAATCGTTATTCTTACTTCTTCTTACATATTCATTTAATAGATAAGGAGAAAAGAATATTTTAAAAGAAGCTATGATTCCTTATTTTCCTTTAATGAAAGAAGCACATATTTTTCACTTAATATCGAAGTCAAGATCAAACAGACCTATTGAAGATTTTCACGAAAAAATAAAGAATTTTTATCAGAAGTTAGATTCTATTCCTGAGATTTCAATGATTCTTCAAGTTATTCAATATGCAGATTATCTTGACATAGTTTTTGATTTTGATAATAAAAGCATTGAAAGTGTCAACCCTACTGCTTCAAAAGCTACGAAAGGAACTACTGACTATAAAGACGGAAGACTTTATATAGCAGCTAAGGTGGAAGAAGCTGAGTTATTAGGTACTTTAGCTCATGAATTGGCTCACTTAGCAATGCAAATGATATATGAGAATGATTGTAATCCATATGGTAAATCAGATAATGGTGAGAATTTTGAGAAAATAACTAAAAAAATTCAAGAAACTACAGATCTAGAGCCTATTATTGAAAATGCATTTAAAAACTATGAAGCAGCATATTGGTACTCAGAGTTAATTGTAAGGGTGCCTCATATATTAGCTAAATATGGCGAGGAAGAAGGAACAAAACTACTTTCTATACAAGCGTCAGAGTTGCTTGGCTACTATAAAGAAGATGTGATTCCTAAATACAATAATTTTGTAGAACATAGCTTTCTTATTAAACCAAGAAATATAGTTAGATCATTAAACCAAAGTATAGGAGAAATAAATAATATTAGAGAATTTGATATATATTTTAAAGATTCTATTGATCTTAACAGTTTTTTGGACAGCAAAGATAAAAAAATTCTTCTCTTGAATACAAAAAGTATATTGCTAAGTTCCTTAAATATTTATCAAACATTACAGAAGATTCCAAACTATTCCTCATATGACAGTTATCTTATTTTTAAGTTTGATCGTTATGTAAAACAACAAGATGAAATTAATAAGGCTTTTTATTTAGAAATAAGTAATTTACTAGTGATAGAATATTCTTCTGATGCAGGTGGAGAGGAATTATCAAAAGTATTAAGTAATTTATCCAGTCTTCTTGATGAGAAATCACATAAAAAGATTATCTTTATAGTACAGGAAAACAAGGTAAGAAAGTTTCAAGAAGAATTGAATAAATCAAAATTACTTAATGAATATTTAGAGCAAAAAGACAAGAACTTTGCATTAGATGATTTAGCTACTGAATCACAAAAGAAACTTCTGGAAAAAGAAGTTATATTTCAAGGAGAGAAAATAAGTTTAAATAAATTAATCAATGAAGATCAAAAAGAACTAATAGATACGGAAACATTGACTAAGCTTATTACTGGTGAAGAAGTTAAGATAGGGAATAAATTACCAATTTCCAGTGGTTATGATAGGGATTACTATATAGACCGTATATTTAATTGCCAAGTAGAGATTAAAAAGGAAATACAAAAAGACCAGGATAATAGAAAATTTCCTGATTTATTAGCTTATACTAAGGAAGAATTTGAACGATTATGTGAGGATAATCCGAAAAGTAATGTTCATTGGTTAAGTGATGAATCAGGAAGATTAATTTGGCAGGAATCTCAAGGATCTATATCTAATTTAGTAAAATATAGAGAAGAAAATAAAAATAATGCTAATTATCAAGTAAAAAGCCATGTAATTGAAGAAGAAGATTTAATAAATGATCGTGATGATAAAATAGTAATTATATCTGATACAGCAGGGATGGGAAAAACTACAGTGCTAACTCATTTATCACAAAAGATAAAAGAAAAAAAATCACATTTATGGGTAGTAAGGATTGATTTAAATGATCATACTAATGAACTAGAAAAAGAGTCAGAGAAGCGAAGTTTTAATCGTGAAGATATAGATAAAGTAATTGATTTTCTAGCAAATAAACTGTTAAAACTTGATACTCCTTTAGAACGGGAATTATTTGAACATAGATGTAAAAATAATGGTAAAGTAGTAATACTATTTGATGGATTTGATGAGATTAGTCCAAATTATAAAGATGTAGTAATAGACTTACTGCAAACATTAAGAAAGACTCAAGTAGAGAAGCTGTTGGTTACTACCAGGCCACATATGAGAGTAGCACTAGAGGATAAGTTAGAGGTATTTGCTTACACGTTAGAACCTTTCTCTGAAGACAAGCAAATAGAGTTTTTAACTAAGTTTTGGCAAAAGAGCTTAACTAGTGGCAATAAGAATAAACTAAATGAAGATAGACTAAAGACTTATGCTAAGGCTCTAATCAAATTGTTAGCTCGATCAATTAGTGATAAAGAGAAAGAATTTACTGGTATTCCACTTCAAACTAGAATGCTAGCAGAAGCTTTTGAGAAGAATTTTAAAGAATTCTATCAGTCAAATAAAGTTGAGCCGGAGTTAACTGAAAAGCTTAATCTGATGAGTTTATACGAACGTTTTATTGATAGTAAATATGATATCTTGTTGAAAGCAAAAATCACTTCTGCTGATGGCAATATACCTAGAGGTGAACAAAAATATATTTTAAAAGATGGTGTAAATTTAAAAGAAATCCAGCAACAACTAGCCTTACAAACATTGTTTACTGAGCAGCAAGTCAGTTGCTTGGAGCCTCAAAATGTACAACCTAAGCTTTTAAATGAAATGTTAGCAAGAATTGGAATTGTACAAATCATAGATGATAAACCACATTTTATCCACCGTACCTTTGCAGAGTATTTTGTTGCAGATTTTTTAGTAGGTTGGTTAAAAAAGGCAGCAGCTTCTCAAAAGCTACAAGGACAAAAGTTTTTTCTAAAAGAGATTTTAACGCAAGCAGATTATCAAGTTATACGAGCCTTCATTGATGGTCAATTAGAAAGGAATGAATTGCCAAAAAATAGTCTAAAATATTATGGAAATTTGATTAATGAATTAACCCTATGGTTAGCTTCATGGCAACAATCATTCCGAAACAATTTTTGTAATAAGGATGGGGAAACAGCTTTGCATGTAGCTTCTAGAGAGGGTAATGTGAAGATTATAGGTTTTTTATTGAATAGCCTTAAGGAACATCCAAGAACTCTCAAGAAATTGATTAATGCTGAAGACAATTATGGTGGGACAGCGCTGTACTGGGCTGCTAAATCTGGTCAGTTAGATGTAGTCAAATGGCTGGTGGATGAGAAAGGAGCTGATGTTAATGCTAAAGACAAGGATGGTAGGACAGTACTGTACCAGGCTGCTGCATCATTTACTGATCAGTTAGATGTGGTCAAATGGCTGGTGGAGGAGAAAGGAGCTGATGTTAATGCTAAAGACAAGGATGGCAGGACAGTGCTGTACCGGGCTGCTGAATCTGGTAAGTGGGATGTGGTCAAATGGCTGGTAAATAAAGGCGCTGATGTTAATGCTAAAGATAGGTATGGCAGGACAGTGCTGTACGATGCTGCTGCATCATTTACTGGTAAGTTAGATGTGGTCAAATGGTTGGTGGATGAGAAAGGCGCTGATGTTAAGGCCAAAAACAATGATGGTGAAACAGTGCTGCACAGTGCTGCTAAATCTGGTAAGTTAGATATGGTCAAATGGCTGGTGGATGAGAAAGGAGCTGATGTTAAGGCTAAAGACAAGGATGGCAGGACAGTGCTGTACCGGGCTGCTGAATCTGGTAACTTGGATGTAGTCAAATGGCTGGTGGATGAGAAAGGCGCTGATGTTAAGGCTGAAGACAATGATGGTGAAACAGTGCTGCACTTTGCTGCTGCACTTGGTCGGTGGGATGTAGTAGAATTACTGGTAAATAAAGGAGCTGATGTTAATGCCAAGAACAACTGGTATGACAGGACAGTGCTGCACTTTGCTGCTGCATCTGGTAAGTTAGATATAGTCAAATGGCTGGTGGATGAGAAAGGCGCTGATGTTAATGCTAAAGACAAGGATGGCAAGACAGTACTGCACAGGGCTGCTGAATCTGGTAAGTTAGATGTGGTCAAATGGTTGGTGGATGAGAAAGGCGCTGATGTTAAGGCTAAAACCAAGTATGGTGAAACAGTGCTGCACAGGGCTGCTACATTTGGTAGGTTAGATGTGGTCAAATGGCTGGTGGATGAGAAAGGCGCTGATGTTAATGCTAAAAAGTATGGTGAAACAGTGCTGCACTTTGCTGCTGAATCTGGTAACTTGGATGTAGTCAAATGGCTGGTGGATGAGAAAGGCGCTGATGTTAATGCCAAGGACAACTGGTACTGGGATGGCAGGACAGCGCTGCACAGTGCTGCTGAATCTGGTAAGTTAGATGTGATCAAATGGCTGGTGGATGAGAAAGGCGCTGATGTTAATGCTAAAGATAGGTATGGCAGGACAGCGCTGCACTTTGCTGCTAAATTTGGTAAGTGGGATGTAGTCAAATGGCTGGTGGATGAGAAAGGCGCTGATGTTAATGCCAAGGACAACTGGGATGGCAGGACAGCGCTGCACAGTGCTGCTGAATCTGGTAAGTTAGATGTAGTCAAATGGCTGGTGGATGAGAAAGGCGCTGATGTTAATGCCAAGGACAACTGGTATGGCAGGACAGCGCTGCACTGGGCTGCTAAATCTGGTAAGTTAGATGTAGTCAAATGGCTGGTAAATAAAGGCGCTGATGTTAATACTGAAGACAATGATGGCAGGACAGTGCTGCACAGGGCTGTTGAATTACTTGATCAGTTAGATACGGTCAAATGGCTGGTCGATGAGAAAGGCGCTGATGTTAATGCTGAAAACGAGAATGGTGAAACAGTGCTGCACGATGCTGCTGCACTTGGTCAGTGGGATGTAGTAGAATTACTGGTAAATAAAGGAGAAGTTAGATGTAGTCAAATGGCTGGTAAATAAAGGCGCTGATGTTAATACTGAAGACAATGATGGCAGGACAGTGCTGCACAGGGCTGTTGAATTACTTGATCAGTTAGATACGGTCAAATGGCTGGTAAATAAAGGCGCTGATGTTAATGCTGAAGACAATGATGGCAGAACAGTGCTGCACCAGGCTGTTAAACTTTATGAGTGGGATGTAGTCAAATGGCTGGTCGATGAGAAAGGCGCTGATGTTAATGCTGAAAACGAGAATGGTGAAACAGTGCTGCACGATGCTGCTGCACTTGGTCAGTGGGATGTAGTAGAATTACTGGTAAATAAAGGAGCTGATGTTAAGGCTAAAACCAAGTATGGTGAAACAGTGCTGCACAGGGCTGCTACATTTGGTAGGTTAGATGTGGTCAAATGGCTGGTGGATGAGAAAGGCTCTGACGTTAATGCCAAGGACAAAAATGGTAAAACACCATTGGATTTAGCACGAAAGAAATTTAGGGAAAAAGAAATAGATCAAGAAACATTTGAAGAGATTAAGACTTTGCTTCTTAGTGCACCAGATAAATCAGATCCACAACTAGAGCATTTAAATAATCAACCTATTGATTCTAATCAAGGACAACAATCAACAACAGAGTTAACAAGAGACCTTGAAGCAGTGGAAGAACAAAGAAGGAATATAGGGTTAGAAGAGGCATCTAGCTCTGGTGGTGTTAGTAATGCAGGAGCCTCAGGTTCAGGTTGCAGCGGCGGGAGTAATAGTGGAAGTAGTCCACATCCACAGAGTCGTAAAAAGCGAGAGTTAGGGCGCTGTGTGGAAGAAGAAAAACCAAACCGTTTTTTCTCTTACGAGCCTTTGGAAGCAGCTCAATCCACCAGCACAGAGCAATTTCACCAAGCTCAAACATATGTCCAGCTAGCAATGGCGGCCTCTTGGAAGCATCCTGAGCAATTTTCTGCCAAAGGTGCTAAAGCCCTTGATGCAATACTCACCTACAATACCCATATAGGTGATATAATCAGTGAAGGCACACATAATCATAGTCCACGGGAACAAGAAATATTACGTAATCATTATGTTAATACTCAAAGATTCTTTGATGACTACCCAAAAGATACTTTGCTAAAACCAGTACCTTTAAGTCAAATGTCTGATTTAAAGCAAACAACTCAGCAAAGCTGGCTATTTGACAATGGACGTTATGCACTCTTAGCCTTGTTTGACGACAACTACTACCAAATATATAGTCCTGACTTTAATTACCGACAAAGATTTCAAACTCGAAAAGGAGTAATTTTTGCAGAGATGGAAGGGTTTATTAGAGCATTTTTTAAGTGGCGTAGCGGTAACTCGGAATATAAAATATTTACTTTAACTGATGATCTACCACAAATAGTAGTAGATCAATTAAAATCAGCTCCTTTCTGGAAACCAGAACAAGTTGCTCCTGACAGTGTATTGTTAGCCAGAGAGAATCATGCTCTCATTGAAGGAATCGCAGTAGCAATAATACGACAATTAATCAGGTTGGATGAACAAGTACCTGATCTTGAAGCTTTGCATCCTTACCTTTTTGAGCAATATACTGGCCATATTTGCTTTCGCGCCGAGAATCTCCATCATGTTTTACCTGGCTTAACTGAAACCCAACGCCAAGCATTAGTAACTATGGTCAAGAAATATAATTGGCCAGCAGATACTGGTTCAATTAATGAAGTATCAACTGATGATAGAGTATTACTACAATCTTATTACCAACAGGTAATGAGTGAATTAAAAACCGCAACTACTATTACTCCGGAACGTTTAGCAGAATTATCTTGGCAGGTCCTGAGGCAAGAATTTGACCGTTATCCAGATATTACAGCTGAATTAAAGGAAAAAGCCCTAAAAAGTACTAAGGAAATCCATGCTTCAGCTGCTAACCATGCTTGGGTAAAAGGCATGGCAGTACAGACATTATTCTTTTTACCAGATATTATCCGTGCAGCTAATACTGGCCAGGTAGAAGGTTTAGCAAACATGGGAGCAATGTTGTCAGGAGATGCCACAGTTAATCACCTCTATATAGGTTTAGTTAATAAGTTAGAAACAGTGTTTCCGGAAGGAAGAGCTGGGTTACTGCGTAAATTACCAATAACAAGTCCAATATTTAAGGCCTTAACTATTTACTCAATTGTTGAACTAACCAATCAGCTTCATACTCTACCAGCAGATTCAGAAATCCGTAGTACCATTAAACATAAGTTAGGCGAACAATATGTCACAGCTGGGTTAATGGTAGCTGAGCTACTAGGATTTGAAGTTACGCCATTATGGATAGGCTTGATAGCTGAACAGTTGATTTATGGGGCCATTAGCTTTAGACGTGATAATCACCTAGATATTCCGTTCTGGGAAGCGTTTTTAATGAGCTTAGGATTTGAGCAAGATAAGCTACAATCAATATTTGAAGAAAGGCAGTTAGTTGATATTAACTTATCAACGGTAAATAAGATAAATAACCAAACTCAAATTCCTTATGGTTGGGTAATAGTTAAGGTGCCTAAATTTGCTGATTCATACTGGAAAGAAGTAACTAAAGAACAAGTACCGGTTAGTATTAAACAACAAATAGGAGATATGGCTAGAGGTTCTTTAGAGCATACTCTAACTAGAGAAGCTGGTGGGTTTAAAATGACCCAAATATACAAAGAAGAAAGGCAATACTACAATGTTCCTCGGATTCCGAGTCAGGAAGGGAGAGGGGATTTAATTAGCGAGAAGTGGGAACAAAAATTCTGGACATCTCAAGCTAGTAACATCTCAGTAAAATTTATGTCTTATCATAATATCTGTCGAGAGGATAATATTTTTTTAGCGGAAACTTCTGGCTATAAGAGAATAGCTTCGGTAGATAATAGGACATATAAGGACTGTGTTGGTACAGCACCATTAAGAATATCTGGTTCAGGATTAGCAGCACTTTATGCTAATAGCCATAGCTTCGCAAAGAGTCAAGCGCAAAGAAACTTCTATGTTGGCTTTGACCCATGTGAAGGAGATATGATGCTAGACTTTAGAAGATCAGGATTACAGCAGATAGATAAGATTAACCGAGAACATAATCCTAACTACCCACTTAATGTAAGTGTTCCTTATAGCGTTACGGTTCATGTAGGACATAAACTTTATCCAGATTCAGTAATATTTTCTCAACAAGGGGGATTATTTTCACTAAGAGATGAAAGCCAGCAAGTTACTAGTCAATATTTCATCAATAGTGATAGTAATCCTTTCCGGATCCGTGATTATGCTGTAGCAACAAGAGTTGCTTTTACTAGTACAACCAATAATACCATCCTAGATACTATTAATAGTGATGGTCCAGAGATCATTCAGGTTCAAAGCTGGCTCTATAGTAATGCTACTGCAAGTTATAGTACTAAGGCTCAGTCATTTAGTACAATTTGGCTTAAAGGTGATAAAAAATATCTACAGTTAGTATTAAATAATAAGGTTATTGATAAATCTTTGATTGTTTCCGCTGAACAGGTTGAGATTCTTCAAGCTAAGGGCAAAAAAGCAAACTACAGTAGAATTGACATTAGGCCAACGGTACGAATCTTTAATATTGGCCTCTTAGGTAACCTCATTGTTAACAACAGCCAAACAGAATTAGGTTTGATAGGTGAAATTAATAAGCCAGTATTTTATTCTAAGGCTACTAACCTAACTTCTTTTTATAATCTTGAGATAGGAGACTTACAACCAGTATTGACTACCTTATCCAGAGAAAATGCCACTGTTAGATTTTCAACACCAGAATTACAATATTACTGGCAAAATAGTGTATCTTTAGCTAATGGCTGGTTAAAAATAGCTGGCCAATTAGCAGGAAAACAGGCTTTCTTAATAATTGAGAAAAATACTGATAGCTTAAAAATTTTAGATAACAACCAAATTGCTAGTATTGAGGTAGCTCATCATAACCAACGAGCTGTATTAGATAAAGTATTGATGTTGAAAGAAATTTTGAAACCAAATAAATGGAATACTGCACCAATGATTAATGCTAATAAAGACCATGGTCTTTTGGTCCTTAACATTACCAACTATAATGGCAATGGAGATATTTTAGTCTTTCAATCTCCACAAGGATATTCAGTTGCGCATCGCTTCCCTAATAGTGATAAGATTACTCTTAATGATATTGACTACCAAGTACGTGGTAATCAACTCTATGCTATTAGTGGCAAAGATAATTTAATAGATGGTCATGATCTTGTTCGTCATTATAAATCAGATAGCAAACCAACCCCAGTAGCAGTTAGGCTTGCTACGCCGCTCAAGGAAAGTGAAGTTGCAGTAAAGAATGATAGTTTGGTAGTTAATAATATAACCCTACGTCATTTAGCCGATAATACCCTACTCTATTTTGGTGAGGAAGAGGTGTTTCCAGCTAAAGCATTAAAGGATAGTGTAGCTATTAATGAATCAGAGGAAGATACAAATCATCAGCGTCATCGTCGTGAAGTTAGTGAAATTACTGAGGTTGGTGCAGTCGAGATAACTGATGAGAATGGAGAAGATTCGTTAAGGTTAGATAATGAAGAAGACGATAAAAAAAATGATATTGTTCAGTTAGTTGAAGACAATGATATAATCTACAGAAACGGTGAGGAAATATTAAAAGATGAAGAAAATAACTTAGATAAAGAAGGTGACTTAAGTGGAGAATATAACTTAAATTCAGAAACGATAGCAGCAATCGAAGTAGCTGAGGTAACAGCAGAAACTAATCATCCAAGGAAGCCTAGAGCAGTAGATTCAGTAGATAAGCAAGATAGTACAACAAATTACCTAGCAACAGAAGAGCAGTCAGTTAGCAGCAAAGCAAGTAAGCCAGCCTCAATATTTGATTGGGGAGTTAAATGGATCAATGAGTGGTTTAGTCCTCCTACTGCTACAAATGAAAAAGCAATCAAACTATCTGACGATGCTAATATTTTTAGCAATAACGTTAATGGTGATTTTATTGATTCTGATGATAAGCTAATGGCTGATTCAATTGAACAACAAGAAGACAGTTTAGGTATCTCCTCTGCTCAAATTCAAGCTTTTTTAACGTTAACTAATGTAGCTGTCAGAAACTATACTAAAGAAACACCTAAATCAAAAGTAGATATTTTTCCACCTCCAAAAGAAGAATATTGCCAAGATAAGAGGAGTTCTTATGTTGTGAATACAAAGCATCTAAATGATTTTGAAGAAAAAATATCTGAATTAGTAGGAGATAACAATATCCCTGCTTACCAAGCATACGGTATAGATGTTAATGCTCCTAAAATCCCGCAAGATTTAGATAGTACTATAGAGAATATCAAGAACTTATTCTCTACTTCTGAAGACTCTGATAGTGGTTATGATGATGAAGAGGAGGAAGAGGAATATGATGATTATAACGAAAGTGATGATAACAGGAAATCTATAGAAACTAGTCTTGAAGGTAATATATCAGTTGAACAGTTTGAAGGGCTATAAAAGGCCCAACTAAAAACTGTTTACAAGGCTTTGTTTATTTAATCAGACGCATTAAGTTAAGAAAAAAGGTAGATTGGATTAGTGTTATGGTGATAAAATATGGATGGAAAGTGAGTTAAGGTATGGTATAAATTCTTGCAAGATCAACAATTAAATTGAGAGGATTTATACCATGGGAAAGATAGCAAACTTGGCAAAACTATGCAAAGAATTTTTAGGAGAGGCAGCTCATAATTTATCAATTACCACAGGTTTTATTAAAAGGCAACGAAAGATAACTGGTTCAGCATTCCTCAAGGCTATAGTCTTTGCAATTTTTTCATTTATTTCACAACAAGTATATGGCTCCACAAATAGCAAAATATGCATTTACGGATCCAAGAATATATTATAAAATGGATCCATAAAAATACATTTGTTAATTTCTGGATCCGTTATATGGTAAAATTTTTAGGCAGACATGAAGAATTAAAATCCACAAATAGCAAAATATGCATTTACGGATCCAAGAATATATTATAAAATGGATCCATAAAAATACATTTGTTAATTTCTGGATCCGTTATATGGTAAAATTTTTAGGCAGACATGAAGAATTAAAGAACTGAAGTTTTGACAAAAATTCTTCTAATAGGAGTCTGTAATATAGTTTGTGTAAGTTAAAAAAAATAGTAAAGTAAGATTACTAGCAAACAATTTACAAGAGGCAAATATGAAGAAGAAAATAAATATAACAAATCAATCTATAGAAAAAGTAGTATCAGAACTATTATCACAAAGTAATCCATCAGAAATTTTTGGCAAGGATGGAATATTGCAAGAGTTAAAGAAACAACTAGTCAATAAGATTCTAGAGAAAGAGATGGAAGCTCATATTGGTTATGAGAAACACTCCAAGGATGAGAAAGAATCTGATAATAGGCGTAACGGCAGTTATGAGAAGACCCTAATAGATGAAGAAGGTCGCAATATAACAGTAGATGTTCCAAGAGACAGGGGAGAGAATTTGAGCCTCTATTAATTCCTAAGGGAGTTCCCCGCGTCAATTCAAAGGGTTTGATGATAAGGTGATATCTCTGTATGCAAGGGGTATGACTAACCGAGAGATACAGGGACATTTAGAAGAGATCTATTCTACTAAAGTATCTGCCGAACTAATATCTAAGGTAACTGATGGGGTTTTAGAGGATATTATAAGCTGGCAAAATCACCCCCTTGATAGTATTTTTATCCGATAATATATCTTGACTGTATTTATGTTAAAGGAAGAGACAATCATATTATTGTGTACCGCCAACTAAAAATACCGAAAATTGCCAACTATAATTACCGATTTTTTGTGGCAAAAATATAGCTGGTTATTTTACATTTTTCACCTCCTGTTTTCTATCTTTTTTTAAAGATTTCTCGGCTAGTTTTTTATCTGTATTTTTATTATCTAATTTGTTATCTAAATTTTGTTGATTATTCTTCGCTGTTCTGATTCGATAACTTTCAGTATTTAACTCTAGAATAATAGAATGGTGAACTAATCTGTAAATTGTAATAAACTATTGACCCATTTAGAGCAAAAATTGTAATCAAAATTGACCCCCCTAAGAAGTAACAATATCTCCTAAATATGTAATATTTTTTTAAGGAGTTTTTAAAGGGTGTTTATCGTGGAATCAATTGCAAAAATACGTAGGATGTATCACGTAGATGGCAAAGCAATTAGA
>CAJPVJ010002043.1:0-14186 GCA_905397405.1 Oppiella nova
TTGGTTCATAAGATGCAAACAAAACTGCATTTGTGTCCGAATACGAGAATATAAGCAAAACCTATGGAGAGCTCAACGATGATGTGAACCGTTTGGCTAAAGGGCTCACGGATTTCGGTCAGTCCTCTAATTAATACATATTAGCGGGAAGTATACGAAACATACCTTTCAAATATGCTTTCAAATATGATTATTAACTTTTGTTTAACATTATTACAATCATATTAAAGCTAAGTTGAAAGGTCACTTTAATAGTCTACCCGCAAATATAATTTAATTATTTGTAATTAGCAACAATTTATTTAATTTTAATCAAGGTCTAAAGCATGGAGATGTGGTGGGAGTTTGGAGTACAAATTCATACAACTGGGTAAAATTAATATTTATTAACTTTAATAGAACTAATATAATTTTTAATATAATCCGGTTCATCTAGGTCCAAATACAATATGCGTGTTTTAGACTGGGGCTAATCTTGAGCACAGTCAATCCAGGTTATCAGGTGGACGAGCTGGATTATTTATTGCGTAGGGCACAGATTAAGGCACTGTTTATGCCGGGGGCAGACAGCAAGCACAACGTGGTCAATAAGTTTCAAACAGTTTTAACCGATGTATTGATTAAAGACTCTCAGACTGTAAGTAAATGTTTAAATTGAACACAATATGACAATTCATAAATTGTTTTATAAGATCGGGACTAAAACCTCTCAGTTTATAAATTAAATATTTTTTATTTTAGTCGCAAAATAGCGATGAATTGCTATTACGAGACGTTATTGTTATGGACGGCAATACGTTTCCTGTGGACCACTCTGTAAGACACAAAATATCTGTTCATTTGTTTAAGGATTTCACGTCAAATGACGGCGTTTTGGACCAAACATTGGTGGATGGCGTGAAACCCGAGGACCCTGCTGTCATTATGTTTACCTCGGTTAGTATTGCACATGGATGACTTTATGCTTAACCCTTCTAGATGAATGCGTAGTACAGTATAACCTATACTTCAAAGGTAAAACTAATAAAGGTGTTGTTTAAATTAAACACAAAATAAATCATTTAATTAATTGCAACTATTAATTAATAATTATTAATCATGTTTACATAAAACAGTAACTTTAATTAATTAAATTAATTTATTGTATAGATAATTTGTAAATTTATGACACATTTATTAATATGTTTTAAAGTCTAGGTCAAGCTTCATAAGTATATGAAGTTTATTGTTATATAAACTGTTAATTTGATATTTATTGTCATTTCATATATACAATGAATACATTATAAAAGTTATCGGGATAAAGCCAACTCGAACTTATAAAGTTTACTTTTTAAAATTCGATGACTTTGTCAAAATTAAGCAATGCTAAAAAACAATTTAAGTTATTTAAATTACCAAGTTACCACGACAAATGACATGTAGCGATTAAAGTTATTATAATTTATATAAGACCAGTAACTTAATGGCATAAAAAGGATAATTTATTAATTTATTCAACTATAGCATATTTAAACATCTTTTTAAAAAATTAATAAATATTTAATAATTTATTTTAAATAATTTATAATTTATAATTATTAAATATATAATTAGCACATTTTAGTGGCCCAGTAGCATATAAGTCTATCCAGGTTCTTAAACGCAAGGGATTACATGTTGTACTAATAAAATATTACAAACTGTATATTACAGGGAACTACAGGCAAACCTAAAGGCGCTTACCTGTCACATTTTACTGCTGGTTAGTATTAAATTGTTTTATTATTATTAAATTTTACTAACATTGTTAAATAATATTTAATCATGTAGCTAATAATGCAATATTATGCGGCAAAGCCTACGATGTGGACCTGGGTGACAAGACATTTTGCAATCCCTTACCCTTTTTCCATGCATTTGGCGGTATGCTGGGTAATCTCGGCATGTGTGGTGTCCCGTTTAAAAACGGTATGTTAATTTTTTTACCTAGATAACTCTAGCATATTATAATATAATTATCGTTTTACCCTGTATAGTGATCCCAAACTTCTTTTATAACGTGAAACTTGTTGTGAACGCAATCAACAAGCACCAGTGCACCTACCTAATTGGCACGCCTACTATGATTATTGATATACTGGATTATTTGGAAACTAATAATATTAAACTGGATTCATTGAAAGGTATTAACACGGGTGGGTCATCCATGCCAATTAATGTGGCTCATAGGGTGCATAAAATCATACCTACCTGTACAGATGTCCGAGTCGCTTACGGTGCGACTGAAGCCGGTATGTTAGATTTATTTTGTAATAAGTTAATGTTTAGTTTATTAATTATTCACATGGCTAATAATAGATTTTTATGAATTTATCTAAAACTGTGATATATAATTTATTTATAATTTATTTTAGTAAAAATTAATTAACAATAAATCAAATGGCTTATGGTATCCCTTAATTATAATTTACTAACTTTACTTAAAGACTTTTATTAAAACTTTTACATTTTTAAATATAATTTTATACTGTACAAATACATAATAAATTAAGTATAATCTGTATACATTTAATAATAATTTAGATATAACTAATATGTTCTGTGATTTAAATCAAGATTAATATTTATATTACTTGTTTTACTACCAGGTACATTTGGCACTGTATCATACCAATCAGATAGTGCTGAAAACCGCATGGAAACAGTCGGTAATAAAATATAAAACAATTTTAATAAAATTCAAAGATGATAAAGACTAGTACATGTTCATAAAAATAGGTCGACCCTTTGATCACATTGAGACTAAAATTGTTGACACAAATACCGGTGCTATTGTCAAAATTGGTGAAACAGGTATATTTAGTAATTAATATAAAATTATTTTTGTAAAATCTTTTGTAATAAAATTGATCAGGGGAACTCCTATCCCGTGGACATAACCAAATGATTGGCTACTGGAGGGATGAGAAAAATACCAGGGCTGCCATTGACAGTAGTAATTGGTATAAATCTGGGTCAGTTTATTATCTAAATTATTTATTATAAATCTTAACGGAGACTGTAATTTAATTAAATAATTAAATTATTATAATTTCTGGATATGTTTATTTAATATTTTGGAATTCAACATGGTTATTTAACTTATAGTAATTTATTTTTATTTTCTACTTAAGGCTAGAAACTGTANTTATTTTTATTTTCTACTTAAGGCTAGAAACTGTAATACAAATAATTATACAGTATTAATTTATTACAAATAGGTCTAATTAATACAATCGGATTTATTACCACTACTTATAATTATTTGTAATTTTCACACCTTTAGAGACCTTGCTACAATGGATGAGCATGGTTACATCAAGATTGTTGGTCGCACCAAAGAGATGATTATAAGAGGCGGCGAAAACATATACCCCCGAGAAGTGGAGGAATTGCTGCACAAACACCCGGATATACTCGACGCATACGTCCGTATAATCTGAGACATTGTTACATACTTATTGAGCGCCCCATTGATGACCATTAGGTGTGTGGAGTACCAGACCATAGGACGGGTGAAGAGGTGTGCGCTTGGATTCAACCCAAGGATCCCAACAAAAAGCCTACGGAAGCCGAGATCCGGGAGTTTTGCAAACAACGGGTAAATTAGTTATTATTATAACTTCGTGTCGAATAAACTGTAAATTATTTGCAATTATTAATTATAATTAATTATATAAGTTATCTTTATAAAATTGGCATTTGCATTGGCATATAATTAATTTAGATGAATGACTATATTTATTTTTATTTAATGCATTTTGTGATTTTATTGTTTTAGATAACCTATTTCAAAGTACCCCAGTACGTGCTGTTTGTGGATAAGTTCCCGTTAACACCGGCGGGTAAAGTGAAAAAGTTTGTGATGAGGGAACAGTCGTGTCGTATACTCGGGTTGAATGAAAAATAATCCATAAAAATATTTTTACATTAAATTACAACATTGTACAAATTATAAAACCTATTTTATAATGATGCTTTTATAGTCTAGATTTATATTTAATCTAATAAAATAATTATTAAAATCAGGAAAATCTTATATACTGTAGATTATTAATTAAGAAATATTATGAATGTTTCTGAATTATTAATTTAAATCGTTTTTGTATAAAATCATACTGTAAAAATAAATTATTGTAAAAATGTTTTGCTATTAATATATTTTACAATTATATAATTGGATTAGAATTGGCATTCTTATTACAGTGTCATAAAGTTTTTTATTTTATATTAAATTTAATACATTTAATAATTAAACATTTTTGAAAAATAATCTAAAAGTTTGGTTAAAATTTACGATTAGATATTAAGTGCAAAATTCAAAAATATTACATAATATCAAGACATTGACATTTGCTATGACTTACAATTTATATGAACCGATAATATTTGACAAATTATAAACAAAATCAAAATAACAAAATATTTTTGGATAACAACTTGAAATAAATAATATGATACAAAACTGGTCTCAATGTCCCCCACAAAAAAATTATCAGACATTTATTTATAATTACATAAACAAATAATTTGACTTAGTCCATTAAATATAAAATATAATTTTATGTAACGAATATATTTTCAAAATGACAATTTTGTTAAAATTACAAAAATTTAAATTAATTTCAAGTTTTAATAAAACTTCATGGTTGACGCAAGGTAATCCGACTGTGTGTTGTGTGAATAAATTTCATACATGTACACAGCTATATAATTATCGTAAATTGGAGTAAGTACAGTTTTCTTAATAAAAATATTAATATTTAGTTAATTTATTAGTTTAAATTGTAAAATCAATATTTTCTAAATTATTACAAAAGTTATTATAATAAAAATGATAATATTTAAACTGTAATTAAATATTAGACAAATGACTTTATTAAGTAAAAGTTATATATTAAATATAAATGGGTTGTATAGTGTATGCCTTCCCCTTATTAACGTTAAGTGTTGTTAAATTATTTGTCCCTTTTTTATTAGACCACACGTTACTTTACCCTACTCATATTGTTACGGTCGGAGTGAGCTGGGTCTATCATATATACGATTGGCTGACCTATTGTCAAATAGGGTACAAACGGGTAAAGTTTATATAATATTGATAATTATTTATTTAAAAATTATAAATTATTAAATTAAATTTGCTAGATGCAAATAAGCCAGCATTTGTGTCGGAATACGAGAATATAAGCAAAACATACGGTGAAATCAATGATGATGTCAACCGATTGGCTAAAGGGTTAATAGATCTAGGTGAATATATTACAATCATTTATGTCAATGTTACTTGAAAAATGTCATAAAATTGTTCAAGCAAATATAATTTATAACAATTTCAAATATTTTGTTATAAAAATAGTATTAACATTTAAAAACCTGTAACACTATAAATAAATAGTGAATAATATTTTAACAAATAAATTAATATAATATATTGGAGCCTGAAAACAATAATCTTAATATTTTTACCAAGGTCTTAACCGTGGTGATGTGGTTGGCCTATGGAGTTGCAATTCGTATTATTGGGTAGTTGCAAAAATAATTTTTAAAAAATTATCTTGTTTAATTTTTAAATTTTTATTTATTTAATAATTTAGTCTCAAATACAATACGCGTGTGCCAGATTAGGATTAATACAATGCTCAATTAATCCGGCTTACCAGGCTGATGAGTTGAATTACGTGCTCAGAAATGCCCAGGTTAAGGCACTGTTTATGCCAGGGGTGGGCAGTAAGCAACAGGAGTTTAATAAGTTTGGCCATGTTTTAAATAATGTTTTCAAAATGGATGATACAGTATGTAACATAATTTTATTAACAAAAATAAGTATTTAAAACTAATTTAATTTTTATATTTTGTAAGCTGTATATTTTTATAATAATTGACCTAACTTATTATTATAGTAAATTGAAAATTAAAATTTGGGTGACTATGGAGACAAATTTATTTTATATAATTAAGTTACATAATAATAATAGTTTATATTAATTTTTAAAGCAATAAGTATCAAAAGCAATTGATAAACATAAACATTTTTATCTTACATTGTTAGAAGGATCAGGATCAATTATTTTTTAAAAATATTATTACAATCGATGGTCAGCCTGCTCAAATAAATCAAAATAAAATCAAAATCTCTACTCATTTATTGAGTGAATTAACTAATAATAATGGAGTGATTGAACAGGGTATAATTGACAGTGTGTCACCAGATGATCCGGCTATTATAATGTTTACTTCCGTAAGTATACCAACTAAATTTTAAGTAATATAAAATGATAATTTACATTAATTGACCAGGGAACAACTGGAAAACCAAAAGGCGCCTATTTATCACATTTTACACTAGGTAATTTTAATTTATTTTAAAAATTATAGTTTTTTAAATTTAAATAATATTTAATTTTGCAGCAAATAATGCCAGGATTATTGCTAATGGTTATGACTTGGACCCCACGGATAAAACATTTTGTGTGCCTGTACCATTTTTTCATACATTTGGTTTATTAGGCAATCTAGGCATTTGTGCATTTCCTATGAAAATGAGTATGTTTCATTTAGTAATTTAAAAAATATTATAACCTTGGATAGTCGGTTAGATAAACCCCATTATTAAATAAACTAAATAAACAATTAATTATTTTATTAATTATTTTAATATTTACAGCCTTTTTAAATAAAAGAAATTACTCTCTCTCTCTCTCTCTCTCTCTCTCTCTCTCTCTCTCTCTTATACACACACACTCACTCACTTACTAACTAACTCACCACACACAAAATTATTATCACAATTACTTTGCAAATATATTATATTCAGTAATAATTATTATATAATAACCCAATAGTTGTGGCGAATTATAAATATAACGTAAAACTAATCGTGGAGGCCATGAATAAGCACGAGTGCACCTACCTATACGGAACACCTACTATGATCATCGATATACTGAACTATGTGGAAACAACGGGAAACAAATTACCGACATTAAAAGGGTTGGTAACGGGTGGGTCACCAGTTCCTAAAGAAATGGCATACAGGGTGTTGAAAATAATACCCAATTGCACAGATGTAAGAGTAGCCTATGGTGCCACCGAAGCGGGTAAATTTGTCTTGATCAGATTTTAAAATTATCTAGTATTATTAATGTGATTATACTTATTATACTGTAGTTATATACAGTGCTTACTATATAATTATTATTATATTTATTATTATTATTATAATTATAATTATTATGATTATATTTTAGAATTAAATTTAAAATTTTATATTTCTACAGGGTCAGCCGGTACTATATCTTATCAATCAGACACCTTGGTTAACCGTCTCGAGACAGTCGGTAATAATATAATTTAATTATACTTTAGTTGATATTTTATTTGTTAAATAATAAGATAGATCTAGATTAATTTGTTTATAAGTGGCAATAAATGGAAATACCTAATAATATAATAACTTTAATGTAAACTAAACAAATTATTCAGTATAGAACAGTATATTATATTTTTAAATACCAAGTCTAATAGCTGTAATTTGATTAAAATTGATATATATGATTTTACAATTTATTTAATTAACAAGTTAATGGCGACACAGCGAACAAACTTTAAACAATTTTTATTAAATATAATTTTAATTATGCAACATGTTAAATGTTATAAATTTTAACCAAATAAAATTTTAGACCAATTTATATATAAATTTTTAATAATTAAACAATTTATTTATGCAGGTCACCCATTAGATCACATGGAAACTAAAATAGTTGACCCGGGTACCGGTAAAACTGTGTTAATTGGTGAGACAGGTCAGTGTATAATTTTATTTAATATATTCAGTATTATTAACTTTTTAAACTTTTAAATATTAAAAAATTTACACAGGTGAGTTATTATCCCGTGGACACAATCAAATGATTGGCTATTGGAGAAATGAGAAAAGTACCAGGGCAGCCATTGATGACAAAATGTGGTACAAATCAGGGTATAATAGGTTTTATTATTTTTATGCAAGTGGCAAATAAATTGGTGCAGTACACTGTATTTATAATGTAGTTAATTAAATGAAAAGTGTACTAATTAATTTTACCACCTTTAGTGACCTTGCTACAATGAATGAACAAGGCTATATTAAGATTATTGGTCGCACTAAAGAGATGATTATAAGGGGTGGCGAAAACATATACCCCCGAGAAGTGGAGGAATTGCTACACAAACACCCGGATATACTCGACGCATACGTTAGTATATTAAATAAAATCATCGAAAAATTTGTGTCAAGCATAAATCTTAAATATAAAATATTAATTTGATGTATAGGTGTGTGGAGTACCGGATGATAGGCTCGGGGAGGAGGTCTGTGCGTGGATTCAGCCCAAGGATCCCAACAAAAAGCTTACTGAAGCCGAGATCCGGGAGTTTTGCAAACAACGGGTAAATTAGTTATGATTTCTCCATATTTAATAAACTGTAAATTTTAATAAATATTTTAATTTTATTAAACTAAATATTAAAAATAAAAATATTGGGGGTTAGACGTCCACCCAATTTTATTCAGTAAATATTTTTATAATTGTATAATTAGATAACCTACTTCAAAGTGCCCCGGTACGTGTTGTTTGTGGACAGTTTCCCGTTAACACCGGCGGGTAAAGTGAAAAAGTTTGTGATGAGGGAGCAGTCGTGTCGTATACTCGGGTTGAATGAAAAATAATTAATAATTAGTTTAGAAATATTATTACCAAGTACAAAATCTATTGTTGAAAATTATGTTAATTTAAAAAGAATTACAATAAATTATTTTGTCAGCTAAATATTTTATTTAATAATCTAGTAATAAACTACTTTTATGCAATATTATATCTGATGTTTTTTGTACCCAATATTAAGTACATTTTAAATATAAAATATCAAGGTCTACTTATAATATCTAAATATTTATCAAATGTACTAAAATGTTTAAAATATAATCAATACCAAAAATATTATGTTTTGATAAAGATTTAATGGATACTATTATATTTATAAATAACATACAAATTCATAAGTATTTTTTTAATGTAAAATTAATTTATATAAGACATCATTTAATTTTTAATAAATTTGTGAAAATTATTTTGTAAATTACAAAAATTTATCAAGATTTGTATTAGTTATAATAACATCTAAAATGTCAATTTTATTAAAATTTTATAAACCTATTATAAATAAAAATGTTATTAAACTATTATGGATCAGACATAATTGTGCAAGTTTTAATAAATGTGTACATTCTTATTCACATCAAGATAATCATCAGAAATTAGAGTAAGTATATTAATTTCAAATTAGCTTGTTAATTTAGATGAGTAAAGTAAAATTACCACAATTTTTTAGTCCCTATGTAGGTCTACCCTATTCATATTGTTACGGTCGTAGTGATATGGGTTTATCGTATACTAGACTGGCTGACTTTTTAACCGAAAAGTCACAATCGCGTATTATATTTATTATCATGTTTGTTTATGTAAACTGAATTATAAATTAATTTTGCTAGATGAAAATAAAACTGCATTTGTGTCGGAATACGAGAATATTAGCAAAACTTACGGTGAACTCAATGCTGATGTTAACCGATTGGCAAAAGGGTTAATAGATCTGGGTAACATTTATTTTATTATAATCTATTATATAACTAGTAATGTAAAAATATTTGCAATATAAATTAACAAATTAATTTTTAAGAACTGATAAATTGTTAAATATACACTTGTTTAATAATTTATTTATTTAATATTTAAAATTTTAAACAAGGTCTTAATCGCGGTGATGTGGTTGGATTATGGAGTTGCAATACATACTATTGGGTATATTTTTAAAAAAATATTTACAAATATTTAAATTATGCTTAAACATGGTAGCCTCAAATACTGTACGCGTGTGCCAGATTAGGATTAATACAATGCTCAATTAATCCGGCTTACCAGGCTGATGAATTGAATTATGTGCTCAGAAATGCCCAGGTTAAGGCACTGTTTATGCCAGGGGTGGGAAGTAAGCAATATGAACTTAATAAGTTTGGCGATGTTTTAAATAATGTTTTCCAACTGGATGATAAAGTATGTATCATGTTTTTGTTATAAATAAATAGTTTATGAAAATATAATAATAATTTGATTTATTATATTATTTGTTATGATAAATAGTATTTATATAAGCAAACTATATATTAAAAATTATATTAATATTTAAAAATTTTAATAAATTATTACGTTAATTAATTTTAATGTAAATATCTGGTGTAAGATTTATAAATTTAAATAAAAATAACGTATTTAAAATATAGTTTATAAACTGTGATATTATATATTAAAATAAATTTTGATACTTTTATAACTAAAAATAGCGTTATTGGCAAACAACAAGTTATTTTATAATGATATTAATTAAATATTAATTTTTGAATTTAGAATGAGCCAGATCAACTACTTCTAACAAAACTTATTACAATCAATGGTGAACCGGGTCAAATTATAGACAATAAATTTAATATCTCTAAACATTTATTGGCCGATTTAACAAATAATAACGGAGTAATAGACGATAATGTCATAAATTGTGTATCACCAGATGACCCGGCTATTATCATGTACACATCTGTATGTAAAATCATTATACTGTATATAATTTTAAATTGTAAATTTAATTTAAACATTAACAGGGTACTACAGGCAAACCAAAGGGCGCATATTTATCACATTTTACACTGGGTATTAAAAAACGTACTATATATTTATTTATTTACCAGTAATTAATTTAAAATTGATTTTTATACGCAAGCCAATAACGCTAGAATTGGTGCTAACTCGTATGACCTCGATAAATCGGACAAAACATTTTGTGTACCTATACCATTTTTTCATACGTTTGGTTTGATAAGCAGCATTGGCATGTGTTCATCAGATATGAAACTGGGTACATTTTAAAATCATTATTTATTAAAATTATTTATTAAATTAGGTACACGGAGATAAATTGTAATTTCTCTCTCTCTCTCATTCACACACCCACCCACACACACACACACACACACTCACTCACCAATGAAAGAAATATAATTTATTTTATTATTCAAAAGTTATAGCAAACTATAAATACGATGTCCAACTAATCGTGAATGCCATAAACAAAAACGAGTGCACCTACCTACTTGGAACGCCTACTATGATCATTGATATAATGAACTATTTAGAGAAAACCGGACAGCAGTTGCATAGTTTAAAGGGACTAGTAATAGGTGGCGCTACAGTTCCCCGGGAGATGGCATACCGGGTGCTAAAACTAATACCCAATTGTACGGATGTAAGGGTGGGATACGGGGCTACCGAAGCTGGTAATTACATGTCTCAAATTATTAATTAATATATTTAACTGGAAAATTATTGAATTTATATTTTTAATTTATTTCCACAGGTACGGGAGGGACTACGTCATATCAATCGGACACCCTGGTAAATCGCCTAGAGACAGTGGGTAATATAACATTTATTGAATTGTTTGACAAATTTATGAAGGTTTTATTGAAGCTTGGTAAATTAAATTTACTTTTTAAATATAAACTAATTGTTTCATAATTTGTAATAAAAACCAGATCAATTTTACAACTATTAAATTTTACCATAATAAACTTTTATTTATTAGGTCGTCCAATAGACCACATGGAAACTAAAATTGTAGATCCAAGGACAGGTAAAACTGTATTAATTGGTGAGACAGGTCAGTATATTAATTTATAAATATTCTTTGATGACATTGATGAATTTGACACTATAAATACTAACCAGGTGAATTATTATCACGAGGACACAATCAAATGATAGGTTATTGGAGAAATGAGAAAGGTACCCGCGATGCTATTAATAGCAACAAGTGGTATAAATCAGGGTAAAATATTAATTTTAAAATTAATTTATTGTTAAAACTTTTAATGCAATCCTGATAAACTATAACAAAATATTATTGTTATGTTATAATTATTAATTTATTTCATAATTATTCAGTTGGACAAAGTTATAATCTAATAATCATTTTTTAAAATCTATAATTATTTTTACCATAGTGACCTGGCTACAATGGATGAGCATGGTTTCATCAAGATTATTGGTCGAACTAAAGAGTTGATTATAAGGGGCGGCGAAAACATATACCCCCGAGAAGTGGAGGAATTGCTGCACAAACACCCGGATATACTCGACGCCTACGTCAGTATATTAAACAAATTTTTAACAAAAAATATTTGATTTTATCTAAAATTTACATTAATTTAAAGCATCTATTATGTGATGTATAGGTGTGTGGAGTACCGGATGATAGGGTGGGCGAAGAGGTCTGCGCGTGGATTCAACTCAAGGATCCCAACAGAAAGCCTACGGAAGCCGAGATCCGGGAGTTTTGCAAACAACGGGTAAATTAGTTAATACAACAATTTTTAATTATTTATTTTCTGGAGGGTGAACGGATTAAGATTATTTTTTATATAATTAAACTGATAATATTATTTAAAATTAATTTAGATAACATACTTCAAAGTACCCCGGTACGTGCTATTTGTGGACAGTTTCCCGTTAACACCGGCGGGTAAAGTGAAAAAGTTTGTGATGAGGGGACAGTCGTGTCGTATATTAGGGTTGAATGATCATTAATTTGCATTAACAATTTTTAAATTAAATATGATGAATACAATAATTATTAATTAAATTCAATTTATTACTTGTAAATTATATATTTTTAAGAAGATTTTTCTTATAAATAGACTGTAATTATAAATAGCAAATGTACTGTATCATTTAAACTTATAGCTTCTTTTATTTCGGACTATATTTGTGACAATTTTTTAATAAAAATACCTGTGATTACATGGATTGTGAAAATATTTAATTTTCTCATAATAAATAAAATTTAATTATTTATCAATATATCTATATTATATCTATATTGTCATAGTCTATTGCATTCAAAATTGATAAATATTATGAGTTATAAATTTCATAATCTGTAACAATTTTATTATAAAACATAATGAATTAATAATAAACATGCAATTTTATTATACACTTCGTATGAATACCAATAAAATATTTGATTAATATACCGTATAATTTACAAAGGTCCAATGAAAATACAATTCATATATTTCACATTCTTACATAGTAAATTATATAAAGGGACATTTTCATGAAACATATTTTTAAAAATTTATTGCAAAAGTGTTATATAAAAACTTTTAATGGCAAAAATAAATTTTCAAATATGAGTGAGTACATAATTACAATTTTAATATACTGTATCTATTGTCACTTAATAAAAATAAATATTTATTATTTAAAGGTCTATATGGATCACTCATTTTTTTATGTTATGTGCCTGGTATTACCAAGTAACATTTGCTGCAAAACGCACTGATATACCAGTTGACATACTTCAGCCATGTCAATGTAGCAGCGATGATAGTTTATCATGCGACAAATACGATCTGGGTGATTTAAAATCATACTTCACAAATAATATCAGCAAGGCCCTTGATGGAACCGACAAAAAATTTTCTTTAGCAAAAGTAACATTGCTGAGTTACCAGAAAATGTGTTTGGTGACATTAGTTTCAGAATACTTTATATGACACAAATTAACCGGCTAACCAGAATTCACAAAAATGCGCTTGCTAGTAGCAAGGACACTATGTTTTATATTTCAATGTACGACATTGGTGTTGGAAATGATCATGGTAATGAACCTGATTATGATTTCTTTGCATTTATGCGATCATTGCCAAACTTAAGAGAAATGCAATTGAGCAAGACACGAATTACAGAAATACCAACTAGAGCATTTGCGCAGCTATCAAAATTGGAGAGACTTGATTTTAAGCCCCTATATGGTCAAGGTGCTATTGAAACCATTCGGAAGCAAGCATTTGGTAATTTCCCAGCATTAGTAGAATTGGACCTAGGTAAAAATAGTATCAAGTACATTGAAAATCTAGCTTTCGCCGCGAATTCACCAGTGAACATGGCGCTGAAAGTTGACTTGACGTACAACATGCTGAATCCGGATACCTCATTCGCTGAGGCCACTTTTCAGCAAGCTAGTCAAATTCATTTGCATTTACAATTGTCCGATAGGCGGGAAAC
>CAJPVJ010002044.1:0-14185 GCA_905397405.1 Oppiella nova
AAATAGTAACACACTTATGATCTTTATCAAATACAGCCTGATCGTCCCAGTGATGATATTGCTGAGTATTGGTGTTGTCGAGCCACTGGTAATTTAGTAGTGCATTGCTCCATTCAAGTCCGATATAAACATCTTGCTTGTCATCCCCGGTAAATAAATTGATGAATTCATCATTCTCATCCCGGCTGTGTATTATGAACAGGGTAGATGATTTATCAAATGATGAGCATGTGGTTTTTGCGTCAGTTTCATTTGCCATGGTTGTTGATGCCTTGACACATTTACCAGATTTCTGTAATAATGTCCATCCGGTTGGGCAGGGAGTTGCATCTAGGGAATCTACAAATTTTATTTAAATTATTTTAAATAATAATTACGAAAGTTGTTTAAATAATATTTAATAACACACAACTAATTGTACCTATATTAAAGCATTGATGCTGCAATATATTTATTAATAAAATTATAAATGAAAATAAAAGTTTGTTATTCATATTGAATGAACTTATAAAAAATAAACTGTAATTTAAATAGTAATAGTAAATAAATATTGTAAAATTTTGTTTTTATATAAAAACTGGTTAAACCCTAAATCAATAATAATATTTAAAAGACTTTATTTTCGTATTTTATTATGATAACATTGTTATGATTAGGGAACTCATAATTTTATCACTTATAAATCTATATTTTAAATCCCTAAATAAATAATAATCATGTTTTTGTAATCCCATTGTTTGATTATCATTTTTATTTACATTATAATGGTTCGTATTTAATACCCATTTATCTATTAATCAATAAAAATACACTTATTTTCTATGAATTATAGTAATGATTGTCAATGATATTATTTTTAAAAATATATTTTGTTAATTAAACATAATGTATTTATATAATGATAATACAATGTGATCTGTAATACTGTATAATATAAATGCTATTTACATTGTTTAATTAATTAAAAATAATTTTGATATTAAGTTTTAAATACATTGCGTAATTAAATTTTAAAATAATTAAGGTTGAAAACAATTAGTTTTAATATCATGAACATCTGTTTTTATAGTACCATCATCCGTTAATAATGTTTTAACATCATTAGTCATTAAATTTACACCCACAATTAACCCGGTCATATCAGCCCTTATCGAGCTAATATTAATATTAATCTTATCAACGTAATCTGTAATAATTGGGAAATCTGATATTGCTGACTTCACATCCTTACTTAAATCAGGCATGGTAGTTATCAATGGATCTAGACTAGATTTAAGCGAGGTTACATTATTTGTCAAGCCCAGTATATCAGATTTAAGTTGCTTAATTTCACTATTCATAATATTTAGCAAGGTAATTACATCATGATTAGATTTAATTAGCAAGTCAATAATATCTGTTATTTGTGGTACACTTTTCTGGCAAACTACCAGTCCCTTTTGGTTACAATCATTAGACACCCAGTACCCTGGTACCTTGTTTTTAATTGGGAAACCCACGCATGGTAGACCAGGGTCAATTTTGGCAGTGTCATTCCAGTGGTGGTAGTGTTCAATACCGGTGCTGTCGTCCCATTTGTATTGACTACCGTCCCATTTGAGTGCGATGTATACGTTTAGGAGGTCAGGCACATTTTTGAATAGGTTACCAAGCTCATCCCACTCGGCCTTATTGTGTATCACTAGAAGGGTTGAGTTGGTGTCAAATGAGTGGCAAAATTGTGCTGCCTCATTTACGGACTCCGCTATTATACGGGTATTATAGTAGCATTTGCCCGATGGTAGGACTGTCCACCCTTTTGGACATGTAGGTGCTTCATGGAGATCTTAAAATAAAATTTATATAGTTAATTATGTGATGTAGTATGTCAATTTTTAAACATTTATACTTAGGCAATAAACTGTAGTAATAAATAGAGTAAGGTATATTATATAAAAATACATTTTATAATATTTATTTTATAAGTCAGCTATGCACAATAAATATTTAAATATAACTTTGTTCCTTATGTAATAAATAATTTTTACACTTTATTTATATGTGTTTTACACATTAGCTTATCAAAATGGACTGGGCAAAAAATGTTAATTGACTGATTAGAAATTCAAGTATTTATAATATTTTTAGTTAAATATTTCCTTGCTAAACTCAAAATAAAATTTAAATAAGATTAAATTTTTATATTAAGAATTAATTTAATTTTATAATAATCAATTACTAATATGTATTGCAAGCATATATATTTTAATTTTATAAATTTTAGCACTAGTTTTGTAAATAATATTTTTACAAAATTTTAGTGCAAATTTCATAATTATTTAATTACCGGTATAGTTTAAGTGTTAATGAATTTGATAACACGTGTGAAATAGTTTAGGCACTTGTAGTGCATTCGGTGCACCGGTATGTTTTTAAAGTGTTTAATGTAGGACTACATAAGTGGTGCACTAAAATCAAGGTCTGTAAAAGATCATTGCAAAATTTACAGAGGTAATATTGTCTCATGAACCGGATTAATTATTTGTAATTTTTCTAGCAATAAATTTTAAAAAGTAATTTCATCATTATAGAAATATATTTTTTAAGTCATGAATATATTTAAATTTTTAATTAAAAATTTTATTATTTAAACAATAATTGTATCACTATTTAGATTTATATTTAAATAACTCTGTATTTAATTTTAAAAACATAATATGCTATATTATAAGATATATTAGTACAATATAATGTTATTATAATCATGAACACTAAACTATAAAATTAAATTAAAATTAAGACAAATTAAAATAACTAACATTATTAGATAAGTAAAAATTTTATTTTAAAAACTATACTGGACAAACATTATTTAAAAATATTTTTTAGGTTTATTCGAAATATTGCACTCAGTCATAAGCGAGTGAATATTATCTTGTAACTTTTTAACCAAGTCAAACACTTGACCTAGGGTAACCGGGTTCTTTTGGCAAACAATCAAGTTCTCCTGTTGATCATTAGTGGTCATCCAGGTCATTTTAAAGTCATTACCGGTGGGAACGGTAACATATTTTAGGGACCCGTCCAGCTTAGCCTTGTCATCGAAATGCCTATATTGTGAGACATCGGTATTGTCGGCCCATTGGTATGTTTTAGCACCCGAGTCATATTTGAGATCAAGGTAGATTTGTGATTTTTGCATGTATCTTATAATTGACTCTAGCTCAGTTTGCTCGGCCTCATTATGAATAATAAACAGGTTGGCACTCATACTTGAACATGCTTGTTTAGCATCATCGTAGGTTTTAGCTAGTTGCTTGGTGTTTATGTAGCATTTGCCTGATGGTAGCGAGGTCCACCCGGTGGGACAGGCATCATCTAGTTCATTTATTAAGATAGAAATTATTTATTTAATTATTAGTTACTATAGTTAGTTTTTTACCTGAATATTGTGCACTAGCAGCAAGTACAAACAAACATGTAAAATATATAAATAAATACATAGTAAATTGTTATTGAGTTAAAAACTAATATAAAATAGTAATTTATTGTATCTATTTTGTGCATGTTATAAATAGTTATTTATATACAATGTTACACATTCTTATCTAGCTAATTTATCAAAATGATTTTAGGTTATATAACTAATTATCGCGTTTTGTTTTAGTGGTCTCATAAATTGCATTGCTTAAAGTTTTAGTTTATATTTTTAAATGTAATTTTATAAATATTTAGAAATGAAAACAATGTAATCATAATAATATTTATTTTATTAGTAGTGGTCATTTTAAAAAATTTAATTGAATAACAATTTTAATTAAGTGATTATACAATTAAAATAAATTCATTTTTGGGTTATCTCGGAAAGTAGAAATATATTTTATTTTATAAAATCCTTAATCGTATAAATTAATGTATTAATTTATACAGTACACTTAAAAAATAACTATGATCATGAAAAGTACTTGATCAGTAAGTGATCATTGATAATGTTTAATCAATTTCATTACACTTGAGTACAATATCGTTAATTGCATTATAAGTGGATTTATCATGCTAAATAAACATCGGTAAAAATAAAAGGACCTATTAAGTTTAATATAGCTGATAATATTTGCTCTGATGGTTAATATTTCTTTAAGTGGTTATAGATTTCAAAACATTTGCTAAAATATTTACAAATTGTTTTTCAAATGAAAATTCAGTATTTTAATTAAAATACAAAATGCACATTTTTAACTTATAGTTAAAATTATAGTAATTTATAAATACAAAATTATAAAAACAAATGTCTTAGAGCTAGGTTATTGTAGATCGGATATAAATATTAGCTATCAATGCTTAACTAAAATATTATAAAGTTAATTAATAGAGTTGATGATTTACAAATATCAAAAGTAAAAAGTAATTTATGTTTAAAAATATAAAAATTCAAAATATTATATTAACTTAAAAAATGCACTACATAACTTTACTCGTTTATAAATTATTGTTTAGTATTACATTTTATAAATTACAATGAATGTGCTAATAAATTAATGGCTTATTAAAATGTCTAATTAATTAGTTATTTTTTAAATTAAATTTTATAACGTACAGTATGCGCAATGAAAAAATAATAAACTATCAACTATTTTACAATTATTTAACAATTATCAATATACATTTATTTGTACTATGACTAACAATTTGCTAAATTATGTAATATAAAATATACAATAATTTTCATATGATTTAAATATTAAATAAAGTTTTGTTTATTTAATAATCATATAATTTTAATTGTTCAGTATAACAAGTTTGTAGTGTAAAAATGTCTACTAATATTAATTAAATTTTTATACTATTTACACCAATAGCCATTGTTTTTGTATTTACACTGTGTGTTTCAATACACATTATAATATTTATTATAATGCTAAAACCGGCATTAACATTATGGTTTTTATTTTTTGCTAATACTTTAGCTGACAAGGGTAAGTTAATGTCATTTATTAACAAAGTGAATTAATTAATTATTATTATATTTACAATTTAGAGTTTAAGGCTCTGAATGATAAAATTGAGGCCAATAAAGGTATTTAATTATAGTTAAGTTATTGATAAAAAGTTAACCATTTTTGAATGACAATGTGCTAAATGGTGACATTTACTATGTTCTAAAAATTCATACAATTTAAATAAATGTCACAGTGTAATTCAACTATTCAACTGTGTATGTACGTATGTGTGTGTGTGTGAGTGAGTGAGTGAGTAAGTAAGTAATTGAGTGAGAGAGAGAGAGAAGTAAAATATAGACCAAAAACCTAATTACAGTTTGCATTAAACCCCCAAAAACTAGACGTGAATTCGAGTGTATGCGAGGAGAACCCACACACTGGCGAGAAATGTTATTATGTATTAAGTAAGCAAGGCACAAAGAAACAGGCTATTGAGACGTGTCAAAACCTAGCCACCAACGCCCACCTACTGTCCATTTACACCAGAGAAGAACAGGAGTTTATTGAGGGAATGCTGACCGATACTATCAAGGATAATTTATGGATAGGGCTCGAAATGGGCAAGGACAAAGGGTTTAAATGGCGGGACGGGGAGGTCGGGAAGTTTTTGAACTGGCCAAAGGACACCAAGGTTGATTTTAAGCCGGGTGACTGCGCTAGGATGTCCATGAGCGAAAAGACCAAGGGCCTTTGGAATAAGCACGATTGCAAGCATGCTAAAACGAGTATTGTGTGCCAGTTGACCCCGATTAAAAAGGCTTAATAACAAAAATTGTAGCGTGGTTATTTTTATGTTTAATGTTTTTTGTAATAAAGAAATATTGAAGTTTATAATTAATAATTTTTAATAAACTTTTTTGCTATATTGTAAGTTAATTGTAGCTACCAGTGCGACATCAACCGGTGTTGTATTGAAGTAATTTATTTAAAAGGGTAAAACTTGTCCAACCTATTACATTAACCTTTATACTTTTCCTGTATGTTTTAATGTCATAGTTAATAAAATTACAGTTTTTAATTAGATATAGTTTTTCAATTAAAAATATAACTTAAGGTTAATTTGTCTATTTAATTTTCGAGACAATTAATAGCTTAACTATTTATTGCTAAAATTATATTTTAGTAAATTATTTATTAGTATATTATTAATTAATATATTATAGATCATTAAATATAATGTGCAATTATGTTCAACTAATTATTTTATTTGTGTACACTCTAACTCTAAATGTACAAAACAACTAAACTAATTAAAACTAATGACAAAATGTACTATGCAATGATCAATTAACATTTAATTAAAAAAAGTTCAAGTATACTAGTATAAATTAATAAAACTTATTTTATTTCTAAATATTGCTATCTGATCATATTATAGTATAATCATGGACTTAGACTTTAGACAAAAATTGCCAAGCAACTTAATTATACAATCGGCCAGTAACAAATTATATGAAATTGGTTTATATCATTGGACTTCAAACGAACTAGATAAAAATCGGCATATATTATGGCACCCTTTATTAGTGTTGTGTGGTTTACTATTATTTACAATAAGATTTTTCATAAGGATTTATACAACCCTAGTATTGGGTCAGGAATTCCGGGAATTATACGTAATATGCGGGGACTTCTCATACCTATTGGGACTGACCTACGAATTCAATGTAGCCTTAACCCTATGGGCATTCATCAATATTATATACATGGCCATTTATTACTATAATTATAAAATGGGTAAACATGCTACGTTTTTAAAAATATTTTGCATGTTGTCTGGGTCAATTACACCAGAGTCTATAGGTTTATATGATTGCAAGGACATTTTAAAACTTGTACTTAGGTCAAAATTATTATTCAAAATGTGCCATATAATAGTATATTACATGGTGCCCACATTTGGCTTGATCAATTTTACTCCATATTTATTAACATGCTCAATTTTTGAGATTATTTTATATGGGATACCGCATAGCCTCATGACATGTCTATCCGCAAGTCATGCCTACGGACTGAGTCTATACTTATTGTTATATTTTTATATTATGTGTTATTATTTGAAACTCAAAATACGTGTAATTAATGAGAAATTAGTAAAATGTTTGAAAACTGACCGTAACTTTCAAGCGACATATCACATGAATATATTGCGCGCATTAACCGCAATATATAATGAAATTAATGATTACAATAACTATTGGTCAGTGTATATGCTGGCTGTTTGGAGTGTACTGGGTATTATTGTCACTTTTGGTATATTTGTATTACTATATCAGTCA
The DNA here is from genome assembly GCA_905397405.1 of Oppiella nova. Taxonomy (NCBI): domain Eukaryota; kingdom Metazoa; phylum Arthropoda; class Arachnida; order Sarcoptiformes; family Oppiidae; genus Oppiella; species Oppiella nova. The sequence goes on from CAJPVJ010002044.1 coordinate 7,259, forward strand.
ATGAATGTAATTTGTCAGCTATTGGTGTCTATGGCTATCGGTTTGTCAGTGATTTTGTTTATTTGTAATATATTTATTGCTTCAGATGTTAATTATAAAACTTATTTGTCGTATAAATTGTATAATAGTATCATATGTAGGCAAAAATAATTTTAGTTTTATTTATATACACTGTATATTTATTAGACAGTATATCTTTATAATGTAACTATAAAATTTTAAATTCCTAACTGTAATGAATAAAATTTATTTATTTTAATATGTTATGACTTTTGCATTAAATTTTAAATTGGTATCACAAAACGATTATGAACCTTTTTAATCATGGTTCAATCAAGTATCCCCGTTAATTGCGCGCATGAATTAATTTTAATTTTAATAATAAAAATAAAGAATTAAAGTAATAAACCAAAAATAAATTAAAAATTTGACAATTTAACATTATTATTTATTGAGAATTTATTTTACAGTTTGCAATCATAACAGTATTTGAATTATAAACCAAGTTATCGTATAAACATTGTATTAATATAATTTGCAGATAAAAATAATCTAGGCTTTATTTGTATCCACGTCAATATTATAATGTACTGTAATTATACATTTTTAAATTCAAACTGCAATAAATAAAATTTATTTGTTTTAATATGTTAAGAATTTATATTAAAATTTAAATTGGCAATTGCTTTCGATATGAATTTCATTTTTTCCAAGGTTGACCTAGGCAGCCCATTAAATGTTTTCATAAATTAATTTTAATTTAGCTATAATTTTTAAAAAATTAACGTAGATAATCCAAATCAAAAATAAAAATTTTATAAATTAATATTATAATTTAATTAAAATTAACATTACAGTTTGCAATCATAATAACAGCTAAAATATTATTTAATAAAATCTATAATAAATCAGTAATAATCTTAAAAATAAAATGTAGTATTTCAAATCACTACTATTTTCATAAATAGCATGTAATAAAATGAGTAATATAATGTGCCCAGTTTGTATTTCATTTTTAAAAAATATCATTTAATTACTTATTTCTAGCTTTGTTTGAAGTAGCACACAATTGTGCCTGTATAGATTATTACCGTAAGTTTAGGCAATATATAAAATAACATATTTATAAGGATTAGCTAATCTAATCATAATTTGTGAGTCATACATTTATTTAATTGATTATTGGTGCTATGTGTACAGTATATCAATATTAGTGCAATGGGATCAATATTAACTAGGCAAACAATATATAAAAACTATCATACAATTTATTTGTTTAGTATTTGATATTGTGCAAAAATAAATAATTTATTAAAAATTATTTTTATAAACTACTTTTTATGTTTAATTAATAATTTATTAGACAAACATTAAAAATATTAACATGGCAAACTTATTAGCAGCAGTTATATTAGCACTACTTACTGTATATTGCAATGCAAAAAGTATTACAGGTATGCTATTTAAATAAACCAATTTTAAAATTAATTTCTAAAATATGCTTGCTATAATTTCAGACTTGGACGTAAAAACTATATGTACACCCTTGGACACTCAGGACGACAAATGCTACTACCACATTTTAAATAAAAATGCTACCCAGGCACAAGCTAAGAACATGTGCAAGGTGCTTAATAAAGATGCCATACTGGCCACCATTGGTAAAAAAAGTGATGAAAGTGCGATATCCCTGATGTTGTCAACCCTGGGGGTAAAGGTATGGTTAGGACTGGAGTATACAAATGATGGGAAGTACCGGTGGGTCGATGGGTCGACCACTGATTTCTATACTAATTGGATGTCCGGTAATAATACGGCGTTTGATGATACTGAGGGTAGTCAGCCGTGGGGTAACTGTACATACCTGGCCCTTAATGAGCCAATTGGACTTGGTTACTGGTACACACATAATTGCAATGATACATTAGGAGTATTGTGCCAGGTAATTATTATTTGAAAATGTTACTAGCCGCGGTTTTGTAATTTATTATTTTATTTCAACTAGGTAAAACAAAATTCAAAAGGCAATGTGGCTAAAATTGTAATAAGCAATTGGTTGTCCATGGTGGTCATTTTTAATTTCATATATTTATTTTTAAATGTTAATAAGTAATGTGTTCTTGTATAAATTAATATATTTTTTATTGTATTTGTTGTAAATTAATGATGGTAATAATTTTGATTTGTAATTTAATTAATTAAATAAAAACTTTTAACAAGATAATCTAAATGAGTATTATAACTTAAAATTACTTTAATAATTATTGATATTTATGAACAAAATAAATTCAACATTTAACTTTTCAATTATTAAATATAGTTAAATAATATTTTAATATAAATTTTATATAATTATTATGCATTTCAAACTGTAATTTAATCAAATGTTATTATTTTTATTAATCTCGGTTATCCATAAATTAATTTTGGTTTCACAAACAAACCTGATTTTCTATTTTTAATAAAAATTTATACAATAGATAAAATTTTATATTTAATATATTTAACTTTACTCCAAAATTAACTTATAATAACCAGTTTTAATAAAAATAAAAATAAAAATATGTTTTCTAAATTATAGTATGAAATGCATAATCATTGTAAATTAGTTGCATTTAGTATCACATTATTTATTAATTAACAAGTAATAATATGATATATATTTACCATTTCAATCAATAGTTGAAATATTAATTAACATTACCTTAATATGACAAACGGCCTTCACCCTAGGTTAATCACAATTTACAGCACCTATCTTAATGCTAGTAATTGTGTAATATTGCTATTACTGATTGTGCATGCAACATTATAAACAAAGGTATTATAGTAATATTATGACTCACTGATAAATAATGTTACTAATACTTTATTTATGATATCGATTAACCTATTACAAAACTCAGTAGTAATTATCAAATAAGTGCATTGTGAACTAAATTGAGTAAACACACTTGAGATTTTTTTGTTACAATATTATATTTTTATATAAATACAATCAGAAATTATATATTTGCTCAGTTATTATTTGCACAGTTAATTATTAGTATTATTTTTGTAACCTTATTTTGAAAATTATTTTTAAAACTAATTATCAACATACAATGTCAAAATTAGCAGTATCATTTTATTTATTTATCGTGGCAGCTACCTGTTATGCGAAAGGTATTTAAAACTTTAAAAATATAGTAAATATAATAAAAATATTTCTCGAAAATTAAATAAATTTTTACAAATTGTACTTGTTTAATTTAATTATCCAGACTTACGTACCACGGACACATCTGACCTACGTAGGATATGCACACCTACCGATGACAATGGTCATGAAAAATGTTATTACTACCTACCGTATGGCGTAGCTAACCAGACACAGGCTGCAGAAATGTGCAGGGTCATGGACGAGACTGCCATACTGGGCACTATACATACAAAGGAGCAGGAAAATATTGTAGCATTATTACTGGTTGGTACCAAGGTGAAAGTGTGGTTAGGCATGGAGTTTGATAAGACCAGGGGTGCGCACCGGTGGGTCGATGGTATAGCCAGTGATTACGAGAATTGGAAGTCCGGTACGAATACTTCGTTTAACGATACTAATGGTCACCAGCCGTGGGGTAACTGTGCCTACCTGTTACATGGTGAAAATTTTGATGCATCATGGTACACGTCTAATTGTACAATGGAGTTGGAAGTTTTGTGCCAGGTATTTTAATTAAAGTTATTTTTATTTTATTTAAATATTAATTGTATTATTATTATATTATAGACAAATAACGTGGTGAAACTTTTGTTAAGCACCTGGTTGGGTTTTTTGGTTGTTTTTAATTGTGTTAGGTTATTTGTAAAATAGAATATTTATTTAATATTTTTGTAACAATGTGTTTACCCTGTATAAATTGATAATAAATCCTATTATATTTTCAAATAAAAATTATTTTTTTATTATAGTAAACATAAAAATCAAATATGAATGACATGTACGAGACCAAGATTATTATCTTATGTTTAATTATGAAAGTCTTAAATATTTTAAAAATAAAATTACAGTATTTAACGAATGTAATTTTATAATTTTTATAATTCATTGCCGGTTGAAAATAGGGTTGTGGGTAAAGAGTAACAATGTCACTATAATGTCAGTTTATGTAAATCTACTTAGGCGGCGTCCACAAAGTACTTACGCAATGATAGGGGGAGGGGGTCATGCCAAAGCGTATGTCACCATGTTAAATTCCTATGTGGGATGGACGTGTAGGGAGAGGTCAATTTTCCCAAAGAGTTTGCGTAGGTACTTTGTGCACGCCACCTTTTTAGATCATAACAAATTTAAATATCAATTCACCCAATAATGTCAAAACTGACCAATAATATACTATAATGTCCAGTCGTGGTCAGGTATGGTTACTATTTGCTTATAATAACAAAATTACTATTAATTATTAATAATTATTATCTCATTTTATTAATAAATAATGAAAAATTGTGGTCATTATAACCACTACTGTGTAACAGTGTACAGTACAGTTCACATTGTAAAATTATAATTTATTATTCAAATTTATATATGAGCCAGGTTAAAAATTTTATATCAATTTAATAAAATCGTACTAATTTTTATAACATTAAACTTCGTAAAACAATATAAAAATATATTCCACACAACTAGAGTCCATAATAAATTTAGGGTTTTGCTGAACTGGCCCTTATTTCGTGGCCCTTGGCCCACCACTACAGGAAAACCAACCTAACCTAACCAAACTTAATTACACTAGAAGTTGGTTTGTTTCACTGCAAGACTGGGTTGGCTTCACTGCAATGCCTGTTAAGTATGATAGGTTAGGTTAGGTAGGCTTCCCTGTAATAGGGGGCCAATGGGCTAAGGGTCCCGAAATAGGGGCCAGTTCAGCAATACCCATAAATTTATTATAAACCTACATGATACAACATGATATTAACTAATCTTAATTACAGTTTCTCATCGTACTGTTAATCAATTTTAGATTAGCTAGATTATAAATTATCAGTTTGTTAACGATGACTATACTTACAAATATTGTTAGAAAAATTCAAATAAATTCTGTAAATGACACAAACGAATAACTAAAAAGAATTAGCTTGTTTATTTAATGTAATATCAGCAAATTAAAGCAAAGTTTTTAACATGTTTGTATTTTATATTCGTTTGTAATTATAGGTTAATTATGACATTCTTGACAAAACAGTAAAATTAACAGATTTTTAAATTAAAATAACATAATATATTATATAAATTATTATATATAATGGGAATCACATAAGTTACGACAAAGAACAAAATTTTAATAAATAATAATAGCAAATTACAAAAATATATAAATTGTATTATTATAAAATAATGGAAATTTATTTATGTTAGTTCTTCTTGTTAAATAATTATCAAGTTTAAATTAATTTTATTTATATTGATAGTAATGATAATATGTGAATTTTAAAAACTAATTTTACAGTTAGACTTGATTACTATAAACATTTTCATTAATTAAATATGATATAAAATTAGTATAGTAAATACTTAATTACAGTTTTACTAGTTAAAACAAATTGTATTTAATTTTTGTATATTAGGAGAAATACCATATTTTATAAGTATTTTAATTTTTATTTATTTGTAAAATAGTTTAAAATTTAGTTTATTACCGTAATTAAGTTAGGTTTTTATAGTTTGAAAACTTAAATATTTATAAAAATAATATACTGTATATATTCTATTAATTATCAACCAAAACTATTTTTACTTTATTTTACACCAAGCTTATTAAATAAAAATATATCCTTTGAATGGCCGCACATAAATGATTATAATCCATTTTAATATAACATAATATAAAATTAACTCAATTACATTAATTGTGTAACTAAATTAATAACTAAATTAATTGTCTCTCAGAGTACATTAAATTTTAATTAGCTTGCTTTTTATAAAAAACAATTTAAAAAGTCTATATCATATAAAAGCTTTGAAAATCAGTTGCCAATAATAATATTTATTATTGATTTGAATAATTAACATAAAGCATTTTAAAATATATACAGTTCACTAAAAGATATAGGAAATATAAATTATTTTACTAAATTATCGGGTAGATTAAAAATAACTTCACACAATGAGTAATATAAATATTTAATTCATATTTAAAAATTAAAATTGATAATTTAATATTTATTGGTAAATAAATTTCTAATATAAATACATTACTTTTAATTAATAAAGTTTATTAAAAATTATACTCAAAAAGTATGTTGATAGTTTATTATAATGCATTGGTATTTAATTTTAGCACGATTTAAAAATTTCATCATATTTCATATCATACTTTTTTGAAAACCTCGGTCATTTAGCTTATAAAACTGGATTTATCAGGTGTTTGAAATTATATTTATATCCCCCGTAAAACACATCAAGAAATTTAAATTATTCAAATTATTGCAGGTCATTTTAGTTTACTTTTTATTAAATTATTGGTTAATAACCTTGTTAACAAGTATCTATAAAAAGCTGTATTATCACATTAATGTAAGTTAGAAATTAAACTTTTATTTTAGCCAGCATACATTAATTTGTTTATAATAATAATTACACTACAGTTGAGGTCATTTGACAGACAACCGCCAAGTTATCGGTGCACCCGTGGGTATACCAAAAGCCATAAGACTTCTCGTCCTTAGTGGACAGGTATGTGCAGTCACCCCACGGTCTGCCCTCCCCATCGTCATCATCGAAAGCCGTGGCCCAGCCCTGCATCCAATTATAGTAAACGCCGGACACCCCGTCCACCCACCGGTACAACCCTCCGGCCCCGTGTTCCAGACCTAACCACACGTTAGTCTTGATGTCGGGGCTGTCCTTCACGAGGGCTGACACAAAGTCGGCCTCTTGTTTGGAGT